>JACEGR010002967.1:0-115188 GCA_014170235.1 Listronotus bonariensis
GAACGGGACGCCTTTACCATATATATGTGCATTTTCTTCCACAAATACACTGAGGGGTAGGAAGGGCGTACCATGAGCGACTTTTCCTATCGCTTCACAAAGGGCACTGGAACTGGGGCAGGCACGGCTTCCCATAACCGACGTTTCACAAAGGTCACTGGGAACATGGGCGCCTCCACCATATGTGACGTGTAATTTTTGGAATTCATTAGGGCTTACTTTACGTCACTCGGACAAATGTACCATATGGAACTATCTTCTTGGACCATGAGACCGGTGGACAAAAACTAACCTTCCATTTTATCAACTAACTTAATTTGGTACGGGCATACCCCCCACTAGGGGTAGCCCGTACGGGCTTAACTAAAACTTTAACTTTATACTTGATCTTCACTTTTTCTACCTACTTCTTATCTAATAATCTTTCTAACTTCTTTTTCTCTCTTTAAATATTAAATTTTCCAGTGTTTGTTTTGCATTTCTACGCGACCCAGTTTGTTTAATGTTTTTATTTTATTATTATAAGAGTAACCTAGAAAATTGTTTAATTTATACTTTTAAAACCTTGACACCTCACGTATATCTTTATTTAGCAAAATTCTCAATGTTAAGTAACCTAATTAAAATGTATACTTATTTTAAAATTTCCAAAAATGTATATTTTTAAAATTCCCAAAATGTATACTTTTTTATACTAGGTGTTCACAGTATTGTCAGCATTTTTGCAATTTCAAATTTTTATATGTTTTATTTATAAATTGCACGTTTCTTTCTTGCAGTGGCGTAAATAATATTATTTTCTGTAAGGCAAAAATGCAAGGAGTTAAATCGAAAAAAAACTTCTTATAAAAAAAAGATATGTTTTCTAACTATCTTAATAAAACAATTTATTCTGTGCATTTTCCATTCAAAAACGTTGGTCTTTAACTTAAATTTATTTTTTTTTTAAAGTAAAGAAGCCAAAAAATTATGGTATTTTAACTTGCTTAAGGGGCGTTTATAAATTATGTGAGAGCGGTGAGGGGGTGGAGGTAAATCTTACCAAATGTTGCTGGTTTGTGCAAATATCACGTAATTTTTCTGCAGCTAGAACTAAAAAATTTAACGAATTTTGAGACAGGTCCATGGAAATGTGAGGAGGCAGTGGTACTTTTTGGATGAAGGACGTTTTTCTTTCTTTGCTCTTCAAAATGATTTTGGCAACTATCAAATTTGGCTTGAGAAATGCTGTCTTTTGAATTCCCATAAGTCTTACGTAAGAATAAGGGTTTGGGGGGTTTGAAGGATATCTCACTAGGGGGAAGAAGGGTTCAAAAACGTGAAAAAACGCCTCACGTAATTTATGGAAGCCCCTTACAAAAATTTTCGTTTCGGTACTGTTTGAGACGCCGCTGGGCTTAATAAATATTTTCGAGGAAGGAATAAATTATCTTCTTATTGCTTTACAAATGCAAGTTCATCAAAATTAGATAAACAATTTTTAGAATATATAACACTCTGTAAATGGGTTGTTACAGAATGTTGTTCAGAAAATATAAAGAAAAGTTCATAAAACATGCTCGCAAATTTTTTGTTTACATGATACAGGGTGTTAACTTTTCAAAAATTAAAAAATTTAAAAACACTTATTTTAGTAAAAATTGTTAAAATATTAACCTTATTTAAATAAGCAATTAATATATAATTGCTAATAAAAAGTTATGATACCTAATTTTTAAAAGAAAGACGATGCTTCTTTAATGCCAAACAAGTTGTAAAAAATAGACATAAAAGCTGTATTTTTATTTGCTTTAGCTTTGCACACGTTTACACAGTCAGTGGCGTACCGGTTTTTTTAGTGCCACTGGACCTATTAAATATAACCAATTTAGACATAAATTACCCTCTTAGTGACATAAATAGCAAAGTCAAATTAAAACAAAATTGGTAGACATTGTTCAAATTATTTTAAAAAATTGTATACAAGTTCAAGTATCTAAAAACCGAGGAATTTGCAGACTCATATTAATATAAACTTTTTTTCTATTTTTCTAAGTAAAATCTGCCCATTATTTTTTTAGCAACATTTTGTAAAACCCTATATACTTATTATTTGTATTTCTAGTGGTATATTACATTTTGCTGTTATAAATAAACATAAATAAATCTTAAATTTTAGGTAAAAAAGTGGATCTGTCTTCTTTTAAATCCGTAAGAGAATTCGCAAAAGATATTCTTGATACAGAAAAAAATTAGATATTTTAATATGCAACGCTGGTGTTGGCGAACTTAGAGACAAATATACTGAAGATGGAATTGTAAGAGTGATGCAAATCAACTATTTTAGTCATTTTCTCTTAACCAATTTGTTGCTTAGTAAGTAAAATAATAAGTAAAAACCTATTATTTACGTATTTATTATTAAAATGGTATTAGTTCCCTGTCATTAAATATAAACTTAAAAATCGTTCCCAATAAAAGACATAAAATGTAAAATTTCCAAAAAAATATTTTGGCGACGTTTTGCCTCTCTTTTGAGGCATTATCAAGCCATAAGTTGTAATTATATAATAAAGAATATAATATTTAAATTTATAGAAGGACACATACTATGGAATGTTAAAAAATACAGTAAAATTATCTTATTTAAACAACTGAATTTTTATCTTTCAACATACATACATATTTATTATAGTTAAACCCATATTTATTTCATTCTGAAAGCGATGCCGCCAAGTACACAGAAAATGATCAAGCAAATGAACAATGATTTATTGCAGCAAAAAATATTCAACCCGACGACTACGCCACGCGTTACAGGTTTTATGGTACGCCAGACGAAATAAGAGGATGTTTTTATGTACGTGATACGTGTTTTCGCCATATTTTTTTTTATTTATCTAAAAAATATGTCAGGCTCTGTCAGAGGCTATTGCTTTCAAAAAGGTTTGTTTACCTTATAATTTTTTTGTGTACTTGGCGGCAACGCAATCAGAATGAAATTAATATAGTCTTAACTATACACCTCTAGACAAGAAAACCCGGAAAAACAAAATGTTTCTTAAATTTAATCTTAATTTTTTTGTTTTTTGACAGATTTTATTGATTTTTTGGTCCAATTGTAGGTCTTTTTATCAAGAATATTTTTCATATTTAATCTGAGAATTGCAAAAAGTTCTAATGGATTAGGTGTTATACAAGAAAGAGTCAAATGTTGCATTTTGCCTAAATTTTCGATCACACTGTGGAATATTATAATTTAACGTCTTAATTTTTTTCCAGTGTATTAAATTTTAAAGACCCATCTTTTTTAAAATTTCAATATTTTATTTATGTTAGTATCTTTATTTTAAAAAGAAATACAAATTTTTAAAGAAAATAATGCAATTTAATTATGATTGTCGTAATAACCGCTATATTGAGAACATATTGGGGAAACTTAAGATTTGGATGCTCATTTTTTAGAAACTTAGAAAGATAACTATAAAAATATAGTTTTTTTTAAGTTTTTTTAAAGATCCCTTTCCTGGTGATATAATATACAGAGTGTTTTTTTTTATCTTTTATTTTGTCGTACCCGGTTATCTTAAGACAGAACAAATATCTGATTGCTCATTTAAAAACTACGAAACCAACTTAACCAAAAAAATTTTTTTGGTTATTTTCTGTCATCAAAAATAACAATTTTAAGGGATATAAAAAATTATAAATTGATACCCGATACACAAATTTCAATGTCCTATTAAAAATTCGTATTTTCTTTTAGAATAAAGATACTGATATAAATAAGAAAAAAGGTGTTAAGAAAGGATATGGCTATAAAATCCAATACACTGTGGTTAAAAATTGTGACGGCAAATTATTTCACAAGATCTTTGAAAATTTGGGCAAAACACAACATTTGGCTCTTCCCTGTATGGCATCTAATACCCAAAAGATGTCACTGGACCTTATGGTTTGGTCACAGTAACACTTAGCATTTTTCGCACAATGTTTATAAATTGCATGTCCTTGTCCGAAAAAAAAGTGACGCGTTTGCCCAGTTCGACAGCCGAAACATTTGCCATTGACAGGTTGGGTTATATATGAAAGACTCGTCAAAAGGAATCCCTCTAAAAGGTTTAAAAACTGTGTTTATCATGAAATCCATTTTATTACAGGCCCAGGGACTATTTTTGTTGTATTAATCGTTCTATAAAACTTTTTGCAATCTCCATATTAAATAATAATCTTGATAAAAGGGGCTATAAGTAGACCAAAAGATAACTAAAATCTGTCAAAAAACCCAAAAGTTGTTTAAAATTCAATTTGATCATATTTTTTTGTCAAGAAGTGTATAAATAACAATATTGTTTTAAGTTGAGTAAAAAATTGTTTTAAATTGACCAAATATAAAAAACGATGCTTTAACAATGTAAAACTAAGTTTGTTTATACAGGGTGTCCAGAACAGTTATGTCGTAAATAATACAGCTGAAAATTATGTTGATTCTTCATAATTATAAAAAAGTTCTATCGCGTTTCGTTACAAAAGAATTGACCTTCAGGCTTAGAATAAAGCAAGTTTTGAATTTTGAACTGTTGCGTTGCCACAGTACTAATAATACGAGTATTTGTGCAACCTAACTAACTTGAACCAACTTGAACTTGGGGTGGCTGAAAGGTGCGTAAAAATAATACCACACATTTTTGAGGCTATAATATGACTATGTAACCTTACTTTACTCCAGAAGTGGATGGTTTTAGAGATACAGGGAGTCAAGAATATATTCTGGTTTTGGTTTTTTATAAATAATTTTGTTAATAATAGGCGTCTTGTCAATATTTAGCAAACGAGGGTTTTGAGACGTAATAATTAAGAATCTTTAGAAATTAATTTTGGGGTAAAATCTAAAAGGCGCCACCTGCGGTATCTTGCACAAATTTAAAACAAAATAACTTTTGAGTGATCCGGGTCGTAACTTTAGATAAAAAATTTATTTTTCAACATATTTTACATAGGAAAGGTACACTTGGTAAAAGTTGATTTAAGCAGCCGTTTTTGAGATATAAAAAAACAATTTCTGTATGGTCAGGTGTCCGCTATACAGGGTCTTTTAGAATGAGTTACTAATCTTTAAAAGTGTAAATCTTTAGGTAAAGTTAGGAAAAAAATTTCAAATAAACCAGTGCCCTAAATGACCTAACTTTAAGAAACTGGGTGGTAAAGTTTTTAAAAAATAGGGTTGTTTTACTACTTTGTATCTTAAAAGTTAAGCCATTTAGGACGGAGGTTTATTTAAACTTTTTCAATAAAATCACCTAAAAATTACACTTTTAAAGATTGGTTCTTTAATTTTTTTTTTTATTTTTTATCTTTTTTTTTTTTAAATTAGATAAATTCCGACTTTATTTTTGATTATTGGCATTAGCAACCTATTCTGAAACACCCTTTACTTAGCTTGACCTGTTTATTTGTTATTATTTGTTTGACCTAAATCCAGTAATTGAAATTTGACACCCTTCCTGACAACCGATCGATCTGAAATTTTGTACATTTTTATGATTGTAAATCCAAGATGGCCGCCGATACAAAATGACGAATTACATAATATTACTTTACTACAACCTCAATATGGGTTTCAAATGAAAGAGCTTGATTGGTACAATACGCTGTATTAAAGGCATTTTTGGTTGCACTAACCCACCACTAAATTTAAATATCTTAAAAACGGTTGCTTAGAGCCTTTTTATGTGGAATTCATTGAAGAGTTTACTGATTTACTTAGAAGGTATATACAGTGTGGCACAAAAAGTTATGACGTTTTAGAAAAATTTATATAGTGTAGTCAGCCCTCTTTGATTTAAACATAAAAATTAATATCAAATCTGAATAGCTTATGTCAAAAAAATTTATTAAAATATTCGAAACGTATCAAAGGTTATCGATATAAATTATAAATATTTTTTCACTATGACTCTCTGTATCTTTTATTATTAACTTTTAGATATAGGTCTGTGTGGTTTATTCTTTATATTTTGGCATTAGGAATCTGTGGTTTTTCTGTGTACCGTTAGTTAGCGGACACCCTGTCTATATAGTATGTTTACAGATGGTCTTTACAATAGGATAAATGAAACAAATAATTAAAAGTTTAAGAAAGTCGTGTATGGCAACTGTTTTTGCTTCTTAAAAAACATAATGTACGTTAAGAAATTTGTTTTGTTTTGTACAGGAGCTTTAAAAAGTACAAAAATTTGAAAATAAACCAAGAAAAAACTGCCCTTATTTTTTATAATTCAGCAAAATGTCAAATAAAAAGACCTTGTGAATTAAATAAGAAACTCATACCTAAAATTTTATATGAAATTTAAAAAATATATTTTATTTAAATCCAATTTGTATTTATTTATGTTTTACACTTTTTTACATAATTTTTACATTTTTATATTTAAATACATTTAATACTTTGACATTAAATAAAGCGTTTATTAAAACGAAATAAATTACGTAAAAAAAATTAAAATATAAATTAAAAACAAAAAGGATTCCGAAAAAAAAATTGTGTATTTCATGTGAAATTTCGGATATGGGATCCTTATTCAATTCTTAAAACCTTTTTTATTTGACATTTTGCTAAATTATTTTAAAAATGCATGCGGTTTTCTCTTTGTCCATTTTCACATTTTTGTACTTTGTGGTGCTCCTGTACAAAACAAAACCTATTTCTTAATACAAGGTGAGACGGTTTTTTGTTGGCATTTTTACAGAGGTAATAAATTTGATATTTTGCTTTAACCGTTCAACTCCTTTATTACTTTTTTACAAACAAGGTTTTCCTTTTTATAATACATATTGGGTTAGTAAAAGGTACCGCAACACTTAAATATGTTTAAAACCTCTAAAGTTACATTAAAATAAAAATTGACATCTGGAATTGAATGGTGATATCGGCAGTATTGTCAGATTTCCCAGTTTAGTGCTACACGTATTTTTTATTATCGTTTTTTTATAAAATTATCTTCTTATTTTTATTCTATTAAACTGGGCGAACCAAATTTGGTTAGTTTTCAAATCATTGGCTCAGCAGTTCCTGTCTGGCGTGTTGTTAAGATTTTATTTTATTTTATTGGATTAATATAATTTCAATTAGTTACTAATGAACCTTTGTTTATAGATTGAAATCTTTGTATTGTAACTTAATATTAAATATTTCATTATTTTATTTCTTTTAAATTAATCATTACTTTTATTATATTGTGTAAGAGCAGAATTGTTCTTCATAGTATATAAAAGTTTAAATTTTCTTAAAATGTTAAAATAAACTTTTTAATTTTATTCTGAGAAAAGCCAAATAATATTTTGTTTAAATTTAATCTTTCAGAAAACAAATAAAGCATTAAATACTTTATTATATGGCCAAACTTTTTTACTATTCTTTTTATCTGGTTAAAATACCTAATATCTAATATAGTGTATCTTTTACCAGTTAATTTTTTAAAAGTAATGTAAAACTCTAAAATGTCCATCAGACATTTTATTTTTAATTTTTTTTTCAGTTTTCTAACAAGGTTATCAGTTAGTTTTTGGGTAAACTGTTTACCACATTTTTGATAAACTATTTACCACATTTTTGAGACGCAACCATTGGCCCAGTTCCCGTCTGGCGTCTTGTTAAGATTTTATTTTATTTTATTGAATTAAAATAATTTCAACCGAGTGCTAATGAACCTTTGTTTATAGATTAAAACCATCGTATTGTAAGTAACCTAATATTAAATATTTCATTAGATTATTTCTTTTAAAGTAATCATAACTTTTATTATATTGTGTAAGAGCAGAACAGTTCTTCATAATGTATAAAAGTTTTAATTTTCTTAAAATGTTAAATAAACTTTTTAATTTTATTCTGGACAAAAGCCAAATAATATTTTGTTTAATCAGTTATGTTGGCACTATTGCCAAATTTTAATGAAAGTACGGTGTTGTCATATTTATGTAACTGCTAAAGATTTAATTTAAATCTTATCAAAATTGGCACGCTCCTTTTATTGCAATTTTAATAAACAGATCATTCCATTTAAAATACCAAAAATACTACTTGTAGATTGTATTGTGTTATATTTTGGCAACCAGGAAAAATGGTATTCTAAAGATTTGTTAACCTATTAAATTTAGCCTGAGCAATTTATTTTAATGAAAAAGGGTGATCACGCATAATGTCCACTCCCTTTAATTTTTTTATATTTTGCGCTACAATTTTTTTTTAAATTTGGATATAAGGTTTTTTTAATAGTTTTTACAGGTCTGGGAATATATTCTCTAAATTTATTATTATACAGGGTAGATCAAAAAGTATAGATTTTTAAATGGGACACCTTATATATCATGTCACCATTAAAAAGGTCTTTTTAAAAGCTTAACAAAAATACCACATTTGATATATCTATCTTTAATAGTTGCGGAAATATGACCATTCAAATCGGAATGTTATTTCCATTATATCTAGTCTCCGCTTAATGCCGTAGAGCTAATGAACCATTTAGGTAGCGTTGGGCCTCTAAGGCTAGAAATTTATACACTGATGAGTCATAGCATTCTAAATACAACAATCATTACCTGGCAAGCATCAGGCCTGCATATTATCACCCTGTATATATTTCAGAGTTAAAAAAATTAAAAAATGACTTGGAGCTGTAAACTTCAAATAAGGTTGAAATAAAATTACCAGGGGTTTTCGATGAGCACAAGTAGGTACCCGCCAAGCGAACTGAAAGGTGTAGCTAATTTTGATGGCCATATTTCCAAAACTAATAAAGTTAGATGTACCTAATGTGGCATTTTCTGAAAGCATTTTTAAAGGTCTTTTTAACGATGATACAGGTACTAATATACAAAAAAAAAAGCTTTTTTATGACAACCTGTATACTATTTTACCATTAAGATGATCTTAAAAAGCTTTAAGATAATACCCCATTAGGTACATCTAACTTAATTGGTTTTGGAAATATGGCCATCCAAATCAGCCACACCTCTCAGTTCGCCTGTCAGGTACTTGTGCTCATCGAAAACACCTGTTAATTTTTTTTCCAAACCTAACTATAAATGAACTAAATCCTAGAAAAATTTTAAGCTTTCAGCTCTATATTTTTATTTTTTATTTCAAAAATAAACAGGGTGATGATGTGCAGGGCTGATGCTTGCCACGGGATGACTGTCGTACTTTGCATTCTATGACTCATCACTATAATCTTTTAATAATGACATAATATATAGGGTGCCCCATTTAACAAATATATTTACTTTTGATCTACCTTGTATAAAAATGAATTTAAAGAACATTTCACAGCCCTGCAAAAACTATGAAAAACCCTACATCCATATATTTTCAAATAGTTTGTAGTGCAAAAATAAAAATAAAATAAATGGATGGACATTGTGCGTGATCACCCGGTACCGATCTTTTTAAATTCGCATTTTAAAAACGTGCACATAAATCATTTTATACGTAATATATGTTCCATTTCTTTAAGAACATTAATAACAATAGGTAAACGTACTACCTGCCAGTTTAGGTGCACTTTAAACTTTATATCACACGTGAATACTATTATTAAAATTTGTAGAAAGTAGTTTTGTAAAATTAATGGATTATTAATTAAGTATGAAATGACTGATATGTATGTTTTTAAAATATGATTTTAGCAAGGTACAAAAGATGAATTAAAATAATAAAATAAAGTATACATATTTTGTAAGGATAAATAAATAAAGCGACTAAACGATAAAATTAAAATGTGACATTTTGCTTCATTTCCTTATGAAAAAAGTATAACTACAGGGTGGGGCCTTTTTGTTGACCTTGCAGGGTATAGCGAAAACTAAAAGAGATAGAACAAATCTGATTGCGCACTCTTGATTTTGATTTCAGAAACAAATTTGGTAAGAGTAAATCATGTCTTTAAATTTTGGCAATTTGGCCAAGCACTTGTACCTCGTTTGATATTTGAGATACAAAAATACCTATATAAATAGAAAAGCTTTAGTGATTTTTACGTAGAATTCAGTGGCCTATCTATATTTTTCCATTACCTTTTTTAAGTTATAACGCAAGGGTATTTTTTTTATTGGAACACCCTGTATATTTTATATATTTTATCATTAGTTGAAAGGTCTTTTTTAAAGCATTCAGAAATATCACATTTGATATATCCATTTTCTAATAGCTTAGGAAATATGGCCATCATCCGACTTTTTATATGTATATTATGTTTCCGTTACAAAGATCTTTAAAAAAGTTTGACAAAATAACATTTGATATATTTTTTCTTTTATAGTTTTCGAAATATGACATATACAGTGTGTCTACGTAAGTTGGCGTCATATGGAAAACTTTTTTATTTTTAATAAGAGAAAAAAGTTATTCTTAATAAAAAGTTCTGCATGGTTTAAAACCTAAAATACAATTATCAGATATTAAATTGTGTTAGTCATCTACAAGGTGTGGCCAAAAATGTATTTTCTGCTCTGGATTAAAGTACCTGTATTTTTGCTAATACTAAAAATTCTTATAACGAAAAAATATTTGGAATTAGAAACTACTTTTAAATTATGTAGTTTTGTTTATTTAGAAAAAGAATATATATTTTTGGTTTTTTTTCGGCTAAAAACGGGAACATTTAGGTTTGTACATTAGTGCATTGTACATTCTTATTTTATTGTCACTTAATTAAAAAAAAATCCGAAATAATTTAAGCACGTGTGGTATTTTTAAGAAAATTTCACACCAAGTTTGTGTTAAATAATATTCTTTTAAATTAATATTTGTAATTTTGACACGAGCTTTAAAATTTTACTATAAAATAAATATTTTTCATTTTACCAATTGTAGTTGCAAATATATGTAATTTTAGAGCTTATTATTGTTTATTTTTTTATATTATATACCTTATATTACTACAGTTGGTAAAAATATTAATTTTATCTTTTTTAGACCAATACCTTGCTTTCGTTTGCTCTTCACTTATGTCTAGTACTTCAGTCTTATGATATTATTTTACTAACTGTAGAAGTATAAAATTGTCATTAAGGGTATTAAAACCTTACATTATTTTATATTATGTTATGTCTGAAATACTACAACTGGTACAAAATAACGTTTTCTTTAATTATGTATGTGAATAACAGACATAACGTTAAAACAAATTCAATGATTATGTCAAAAAATTCCACTATAATTCGCTCCAGGGTACCCCAGGCAAAACTACACATTTGATTGGTCAAAAAACAGTGACGTGGAATTTTCACCAGTATCGCAGAAAAGAAACTTAAAATACCTATTTTATTCTAAATAAACAAAATTGCATCTTTGGAGGCAATTTTTAATTCTAAATATTTTTTCTTTATAACAATTCTTGATATTAACAAAAATTACATTTTTGGCCAAACTTCGTAAATAACTGCTAAAATTTTATTTCTGGTAGGTGCTTTTAGGTTTTGTACCATGCAGAACTTTAGTGAAAAAATCTACAGGGTGGTTTATTTAAAAAATGCCATTTTATTTTAGAACTCTGTCGATAGCTATATTTTCAAAATTATAACAGAATAAATATATCAAATCTTTTACGGCTTTTAAGAAGACATTTTTATTGCTGATAAAATATACAGAGTGCTTTATTTAAAAAAATTAACTTAGTATTTTAACTTTTAAATAAAAGTCAATAAAAAAATATAGGTACTTATGACACTGAATTCTACGTAAAAATCCCTAACACTTTTATATTTACATTTTTTTCTATTTTTAATATCAAGCGAATTACAATTGCCCGCCTAAATTGATAAATTTAAAAATTTCGATATGACTACGTTTATATCGAAAAGTTGAAGCTGGCTTGAGAACAAAGTGGCTTTGAAGCGATTTCCAAGTCTACGTTACTACGTTTATATCGAATAGTTTAAGCTGACTTAAAAACAAAGCGGCTTTGAAGCGATTTCAAGTCTACGTGTTTATTTCGGTCGCTTGAAAGTCGATTGAAAATCGAGGTCAAGCACATTTTAGGCCATTGTCGTACGTAGTTTTGCATCCAACTTCACAGTGGAAATCAAATGAAAAACAAACCTTACTTTTTATTTCGTCCCGTTTTTGTACTGTTGTTAGTGTGAGCGTGCTTAAAAGTTTTTCACCTGTTATTCCACTCATATTTTGTATAAAAATGTCAAAATCATATATAAAATTGACACTGATGACGTTCGAGGGACATTCATCTGAAGTTAGGCAGTTATTAAGCCCGTTTGAATCGTTTATATCGTGTTTCTAATCGGCTTCAGTGAAGTTAACCCTACTTATTTTCAGGCTTGACTTGAACGATTCAAATCACTTTCAAGCGCGTTTATATCGTTTTTTAAGTCACTTTTAAAAGTCACTTTAACTCAAACTAGCTTCAACTATTCGATATAAACGTAGTGACTCTCTATCTCCAAAACGAATCAAGTTAGCCATGATTTACTTTTACCATTGAATTTGTTTTAAACATTAAAATCGAGATTGTGCAATCAGATTTGTTTTATCTCTTTTGGTTTTCGCTATAACCTGAAAGGTCAACGAAAGGACGCCACCCTGTTAAGTTTATTTAGTTGTCCAAAAATCTGTGGTAATCATTAAAAAAATTATAAATTAAATATACAGTGTGGAAGTAAATCGTTCCCCCTGCTAACTTTTGTACCTTTATTTTTTTATTTAAAATTTGGATATGAGTAATGGAAGGGTATAAATTAAAGACCTTAACTTCAAAATGGTCTATGTTTTTTTATCTGTTTGACACTCCACGAAGGCTTTATGCCTAAGTACCAGAGTACCGTGGGTATCGGGTTATTAGATTTTTAACCCCTTTTCCACGCTATTCCGTCAACGTTATCCAAGCATTGAAACATGCAATTTTTGCATGTTTCAATGTTTAAATAACTACTACCTGGGGTAGGCAGAATATTACACAGTGGTTTGCTAAGCCATCTGTGAGGTGAAGAGCGATTAAATGCCAGTGTCCGGTCCGAGATTCGAACCCGGATCGCTGCGGTGAGAATCTGGTACGTTACCGCTGCACTACGCTCGCTACACAAAGTGCCAAAAATACCAAAAATAAAATTTTTGCTTAAAAAGGTTCTATATACAAAGCCTAATGATATTAAGAGGGTTCTATATGCCATACATAAAAACCCACTTTTTAAAGGTACGGATATTCATAGCGTATTTCATGTGCCAATATAGAGATTATTCAAAGTTTTTACTCATTACTTTTAAATAGCTAAATGGCATATAGGACATAGACACTTTTGAATTTAAGGTCTTCAATTACTTTTTGACGTAAAAATGGTAAGATTAATTTTTCTGATAATATTTTTTTAAGCTAGCATTTACTACATATTGACTTCATGACGTCAGTCCTATTATTTACGACATAAATTTTCTGAACACCCTGTATATTGATCCAAAAATGTTTGATGAATTTAAACTTTTTTGTGTAAAAACTTGTTAAAATATGAGGATCAAAATGAGCTATCGTAGATACAAAAGTATCAATAAATATTTTATTTGCCCTAACTATAGATAACCTCATTTAGATTCGCAGTGGCAAGAAGCATTTTTTGAATTTTTACGACCTCTGTACGATAGTCTGTTTGGCGCCAGGCGCGTTAACCCTCGATTTGCTTGCGCACAAACCCGTTTTTCGCCCATAAAATGTAACTTTTGTTTCGCGCAGGTAATAACATTGGCAATCCATCTAGATTAGGGGCTCTAACCAGCACAAATATTTAATTTTCAGTATTATTTGGTACCGTAACGTTTTACCGCAATCCTGTATAAAAATTTAAATACATTTTGTAGATGTAAGGTAAGGAGTTCTACAAAAATTGTTTTTTATGGTTGTTCTGTATCTCTTACAATAAGAGATATAAAGGGTAAAAAATCGTCAATGTTTTTATTTTTCCTCGTATCTCTTAGATAAATTATTTTATTAAACTTCCAAGTAAGCCTATATTAGTTTTTTTTAAATCCAGGAATAACCGATATAACTCATGAAAACGCCCAATTTTGTCCAACGAATTGTCCAGTATGGTCCCTCCACTTGCAACTACCAACAGGAAAACTCATGGTGCTGCACGTATGCATCCCTGTACGGTCATACCAGATAGGCCCCGAACTTTCCATTTTATTCATTTTTTATCCCCAGAGCTTTTAGAATGTGGAACCTTCCGCCAGTGAAGATCTTTCCTTACTCCTCCAAATCTTCAAGTTTTCAAGTCCCGTGTTAACAAGCTTCCTCTTACCCTGCTTTAGACACCCACGGTACGTTAGTATTTGGGCTTTTAGCCTTTGTGGGTTCTTCAAAGATAAAAAATAAAGCCTTGTACATACAGTGTGTCTACTTACGTTGGCGTCATGTAGAAACTGTTTTATTATTAATTTTATAAAAGAAATTTACTTTTTATAAAAAGCTCTGCATGGTCCAAATCTATAATACAATCATTAGATTTTGTGTGCGTTAGTCATTCATTTCTGCTCAAGAATAAAGTTTCTGTGTTTTCGCTAATATCGAAAATTGATATTAAAAAAGATGTTAATAATTAAAAATTACTTTTAAATAATCAGTTTTATTGATTTGCAAAAATAATTGTTTTAGATTTTTTCCTGCGATAATAGTGATGATTCTAAATAAACAAGAATTATGTACATTGCACTAATATACAAACTTAAACTTTCCCAATTTTTACTGGAAAAAATTAAAAATTTTCGTTAGTAAACAAAATTGCGTACTAAAAAGTAATCTTTGAATCTAAATATTTTTAATATAACAATTTTTGATATTAGCAAAAATAAAAGAAAAACTTTACTTCTGTTAAGCAAAAATTACATTTTTGGCCAAACCTTGTAGATGATTAACACAATATAAAATCTGATTGTTGCATTTTATGTTTTGGACCATGCAAAACATTTATAAAAAATAACTTTTTTTTTTGTAAAATTAATAATAAAAAGTGTTTCTTACGTAGACAAACTCTTTGAGTATTTCCAATTTAAAACTGTGTGTAGATACTTACTTTTTTGTAGCCATATTACCCAAACAGATTAAATCTATTTCTAATTTCTGATTTATCTGAAATTAATATTATTATTAATTTCTGATAATGTTTATGAAACATACCTATTTGTAAACTTTAAAATTTTAAATTAAATGACAACTGAACTAAAAGATTTAACGGCGGACTAGTAACTAGATCTTTTGATTTAGGTAATGTTGCCATTATTGTTTTTTTCTAAATAAATAAAAACGCACAAATAAAATTAATTAATTTTTATTTTCAAAACGATATGTCGAAACAAAAATCAACAGATTTACTTTTTAAGCAGAGTTTATCAATCTTAAAGAAAGCGACAAAACTTTTTGCAAAAACCAGGTGCGTTCGATTGCTTTTCTTGCTAAACATAAGGCCGCTTTCAGACGACGACTTTTTGCAGTCGAAGTTGACCGCAAAAAGTCGATCGTTTATGGTTGATTGTCGCTACTTGCAGTTGCCATTTAGCAACCATGGAAAAAGCGATTCCTTTTCATACGGGCGTGTTTTCGACTGCAACCGAACTTCTGTGGCTGATTGTCGCCGATCCCGTCGACTGACTACTATGGAATTGCTCCCAGTGGCGTTGCGTGATCAAATTGGGCGTAGGCGAAGTCATGGAGCCCCTTTCATAACAAAAAATTAAATAATTATAAAAAGGTCCTTTCACCTTTTTGCGAGGCCCTGTAGGCGTAGGCGAAGGACGCGACGCTTGTATACTGTGAAAAAAATTGAGGAGCAAAAAAAGTAAAAAAAAGAAAAAGAAGGTCCACCCCCATTTTTTACCTTTTGAACACGTTGTACAGTTTGCGGGGCCCCTAATTTACAATTTTATGCTTCCAAGAACGGCCCGCATTTCATGTCGTTATTTTTCCTACATCACATTCCATACGTACACCTTGCCGCGAGGCCGTAGGCGACCGCCTACACGGCCTACGCCTAGCTACGCTACTGCCTACCCCACTACTGTAATGGCTTTAAAAACAATTTTGTAGTTACTTAAACAACTATAAAAATGGCATCAATAAAACAAGTAATTTGCGACCATTTTATACAGGTGTTCGAAAATGCAGGTGATTCCTCATTGAAAAATATGAAAAAAGTTCCTACAAACATGGGTCCGAAAATGCATAGTTTCTAAGATACAGGGTGTCCAACATTTAGGTTCAACATTCACCTTCTTTAATCTTCAGTTGACCTTCACTTTTTAATGTCATTAGATACTCCTTAAAAAGTTAAGATAAGAAAGTAAAATTTATTTTGCTCTATCTTTAACTATTTTTGCTCAGTAAATCGTCAAAATTCAAAAATTCCGTCCCAAGAAACATGCAATAAAGTGGTTTTTATTTTTTGTCTCGAAAACGAAGCAAGATACAAAAAAATTTCAAGAGATAAAAAGTTGTATTTTCAGTTGCTTATTCTAAAAAAATAAAAAGTTACAAAAAAGTCAGTGGCGTACATTTTTTTACAATTATTTTCGATAAGATGTCCCGTGAGACGCCACTGGACTTAATAATTTTAATTTAATTATGCCTAACTTAGGCCCTTATTACTAGAAATAACACTGAAAAATTTCAAGAAAATCGGCTTCAGTGTATTCAAGATAATTACAAGAGAAATATTTTTTAAAAAGTTTAACACCCTGTATCTTGGAAACTATGCATTTTCGGACCCGTGTTTATAGGAACTTTTTTCATATTTTTCAATGAGAAATCACCTCCTGTAATTTGGCCTTGCATTTTTGGAACACCCTGTATAAACTTTTATTCATATTTATTGATGGATTTAAAAAACCCTTTTTTAACAATAATGCGTAACACTCTGTATGACAAGCAAAAACAAGTTTCGCTTTACCTTGAAAATACTACTAAGAAAAAAAAACAAATTACAATTTTAAATAGTAATTTATGATCAATGGAAAAGAATCTTTCATTTTACTTTTAAATAAATATTCAATTATTTTTAATATACAGTGTGTCCACGGATGGACTAGAGCTGCAAAATGTTTTATTTCGAAAAAGTTTTTATACAAATTTTTGTTATGTCTGAAATACTAAAAGCATAATAAAAATAACTTTAGAATATACAAAGAGAATTGAAAAAAAAATGTATTTTTAAAACTACCTGATTGAAAAACAATAAAAAGTGATAAAAACTTTTTTACTTTTTTCCTATTATTTATGATAAGTTACAAAAATAAAGTAAAGGCTAAAATTAATTTTGAACTAGCAAAATAATATTTTCGTAATTATCATTACAGGAAGCTGTATATTATAAGGCGATTTTTTTGATGCTTTAATTTAAAAACTTAGTTAATGACTAAATGGTATTTTTCTTACGTTTACCTTAATTTTTCCAGAAACCACAACCAATAAGAAAAAAGGGTATTATAAACTTTGGATGACTCTTTTTAACACGCTTTTATTAGCTTGGGTTGTCACTATCTATCTATCTATCTATTCATCTATCTATGTAACGGAATCTTTGAGCCTAATTTTTACCAACTTCCAGCGATTCAATTTCTTTGAAACTTTGCACACGTATCAAGGACCCATGGCAATGCAATAATCTGCAAACAGTATCCCGTTATCCTGATTAGGATCGCCAGGATAAAAAAATCCTTTATATTATAAAAACAATATTGAATGGCGAATGCGCTAGATTATTAACACCTGTGTTGCCATCTTTTGCAACATCCCAAACTTTTCTCAGGAACTTTAAAGAAAACTGTGTTTTTAACACGCTTTTATTAGCTACTCTTGACAAAATGGCGAAGGAATTTTTTAGTGAATAAACTGGAGCATTTTTACATACATACATACATACATGCATATCGAACTGAAAATGAAAAATAAATAATAGTTTAAAAACTAAAAACACTTTTATATATAACCGAACTAAATTAGAAAATAATTTTCATTACAAAGAGTTTGTCACTTCGAATAAAAAGCGTGGGGTGCTTAATATATTAAATGTTAATATAATATAGCACCCCACGCTTTTATTCTGAAGTGACAAACTCTTTGTAATGAAAAATTATTTTCTAATTTTTTAGTTCGGTTGCATATAAAAGCATGTTTTTTAGTTTTTTAAACTATTATTTATTATGCTATATATTTAGACAGTTTTAAGCATTTTTACGATTTTTTTTTATTTTTTAAAGTAATATTATCGACATTTTGAACCAATCTGTATACTCTACGCCAGATTTTTAGTATATTTTTAGTTCTTAGCCAGTAATAAAATTGACTTTAGATGATAACACTTTAAAAACCTTTTGGGGGCTTCCTATTGACGAGTTTACCACGAATATTCATACCTTCATATATGGAAGCGGCGCTTCCACCCAGCCTGTCAACATCAAATATTTCGGGTGTCGGACTGGGCAAATGCGTCATTTTTTGGTCGGACAAATTTACCACATTGTTTTACGCTGGTAGCAGATTCAACATTCTCAAAGCTCTAGGGATATAAGAACAAACAAAGTGGGAAGTTCGTGGCCTGTCCAGTTGGATCGTAGAGGGATGCATACGCGCGGCTCCACGAGTTTCTCTGTTGGGAACCGTGAGTGCAGGAGCTATACTTGACAATTTTTCAGAGCAGAAGCCATGGAAGTACCTATAAAAAGCGATAAATGTCCCACAGCCCGACGATGGGCAAGAAAGGAAAGCCTTTCTGTAAGTAAAGAATCATTTATGAGACGAATAGCTCTTCTTTGAATGGAATCAAGAATGCTTAGGGTTATGGGGGACGCTATGCCCCAGATATGAGAACAATATTCCAAGGGAGGTCGGATTTGGGACAAATATAAAGTGTATAAATTAGAAGGCGAAAAATACTTTTTGACTCGAAAGATAAATCCAAGCTTCTTTTAGAGCTGCCATGGCTATAGATATAATGTGTTTATGCCAGTTAAGGTTACTTTCAAATGTGACGCCCACAAGATTGAAGGTGTCTATATGCTCTGTAAAACTTGGCCGCTCATAAGTAGAGGATGAGTATTTGATAGATTCTTTTCGTGACTAGAAACATGATTGTGTTCCAATATTAAATTAAGATCCTGCGAAAGAGAAATCTGCATCGCTCTGCGTTTGTTTTCCAAATCAGGTTTAGTCAATGGGTTTAGGAACCTGAAAACTGAAGTGAAAGGTATTATCGTCGGCGAAACTATGAATGGAATTAGTTGTGGACGAGAGAAGGTCGTTGATGTGAAGAAGAAACAATGTTGGTGCCAGAACTGAGCCCTGAGGCACTCCAGCATTTACTTGGTGAAAGCTTGAAGAATAGCCGTCCACAATAACTGATAACTTGTTCGACAAAAAAGTGACGCGTTTCCCCAGTTTGACACCCGAAACATTTGAAATTTACAGGCTGGGATAAAGCGCCGCCGCTTCCATATACATATATTTGTGGATTTGTGGTATATATGTTTAAACTTAAAAATAACTTTTGTTGTAACCGGAACTGTCAAAATATATATTTTAGTTGTATGTCTTAAATTTTTGACAAATTTAAAAAATAAATAAATCCTACTTTTCTAATTATGACTTTTGCATATTTTATTTTTTGTACGACTATTAATAAGTTACTAAAAACATTTCAATACTCATTCGCAAATTGGCTAACTCCATTTTTATTCAAAATAAAATGTAGTTACTTGAACTATTATAAGAATCTAAATAAAATGAATTTCGGTAATTATTTACAAACCGGACGGATCGCCGATTTTAATAAAATTTGTTATACGAGGGTTTTTGGTGCGCTGATGACGGATGTGAAAGAATGTTTAGTTGGACTCGTTTCGTTCTCGAGATATTCATCATCAGACTTAATAACCAAAACTAACCTGAATTCACTATTTCTTCCTGCTTTTTGCACTCAATTCTTGATTGAAGGCTAAACTAGTACTTATTATTTGATTTTCACCCTTAAAAACGCCATTTTTTATTTATTTTACCTGTTTTTATTCCATAAAATTGCAAAATCTTCACTTTTAGTCATTTTGATCGCAGTAGCCTTAGCGCCACCAAAGTGAAGATTTACAAATTTATGAAAAAATGTGTAAAATAAATAGAAAATGGGGTTTTAAAGGTGGAAATCAAATATTAAATACCAATTTAGCAGAAAACTCAAGAATTAAGTGCAAAAAAAGGAGAAAATGGTGAATTTATGTTAGTTTTTGGTATCAAGTCTGATGATAAATATCTCGAAAACGAACTAAAAATTCTTATTTTACATTCGTAATCAGCGCCCCAAAAACCTCCGTATATCAAATTTCATTAAAATCGGCGATGCGTCCAGTTTGTAAATAATTACCAGAACTTCTATGGTTTCTTTATTTAAAATTGCTTCAAAAACATTTATCGACGTAACAAATCGTAACAGAATCTGTTTTAAATTATTTTGATTTATTAAATATTTTTGTCCTTGCTGTAAAATTTTGTGAATGTGAAGTTAGCCGATTTGCAAGTTAGGGCAGGTATCGATTTTTAAATTTATATCAATACAAACCATAAATTTAATGTTTTCAACTTGTGACAAAATACTTGTCAGTCATGTCATACCCGACATTTTAGCCTACCGCACATTTTTTATAGAATGTGATTAATTTTATTATTAGTTGATTTTGCATAAGTACTTTAAAGATATATATTTTTTACTTACTTAATTGTAACTAAAAAATAGTCACCTGCTTGGCTGAAGAGTCATATTTACAAAACGGGGTTGTCGAAAACATATAAATTTTGGTATTTATACACATTTAAATCACCTTATGACGAACGTGGGTAATGGATGTGGGTAATGAGGGTGGGTAAACCTGTTTAAAATAATATTAATAATGTATATGTCGCAGGTAAATGGTTATTTTAAGCAAATGGCTTCTGCCTAGACAAATATCTTCTGCCTGGGCAAATGACTTCATAAAAATCATTTTTATTTAAAAGCCATTTAAAAAGCCTAGGTAAATGCATTTGCCTTGGTCCTTGTTAGGCAAATAACTATGATATATCTGATAACATATTAGGCGTACAGTGTGTTTTCCAGACTACAGTCAAAAGCAAAAGGACGTGTAATTTGATTGGTTCGAAGCGCTATAGACGGTCATGCAAAACTGTCACATTGGGGCGGTCATGGTTAGTTTTGGTTGGTTAAAACTTTTTTATATGCTTTATTAGGAAATTAAAAAAGATAATTTAACTAACCAGAAATAACCATGACCCCCAATGTGACGGTTTTCCATGACCGTCTAGTTATGCAAATGTTTCTTTTTCCATTTTTCTAAAAATTGCTTGGACAAATAGAATCAAATGCTAATTAACTAGGGAAATAGCATTTGCCTAGGCAAATGGTTTTTGAAAATAAAAATACACTATTTGCTCAGGCAGAAGACATTGGCCTAGGCAAAACCATTTGCCTAAAATACCCATTTGTCTGAGACATATACATTTTTAAAGAATCGGAAAATCTCCACGTACAATGACAAAAGAAATTGATTGATAGTGACGCGCAAAAACGTTTCTTTAGTAAATGTTCATAATGTGCAGAAAATTAAATAAAATATAATTCACTATAGGTTCTGACCTTTGTTTTAGTTATAAGTTGTAATACATAAACTCCATAAGGCCTTAGAAACACTCCTACCTGGTAATACTGGCCACCCTTCCATAATGGCCAATTCTTAAATTTATGGTGACCATTATTAACAAGTTTAACTGTATTTAGTTTTGAAAAGTCTTTTTTTTTTCTAGGACTTTTAAAAAAATCAGCTCCTAGTCGCATAATATTCACAAGTTCTCTTCTGGCCTACGTATCTGATATGACACTAGAATCTTTGAATCCAAAAATTGACTATGTCACAGCGATTAAGAGTAGATATACTGGCAAATGTTACAGTAATTCAAAATTAGCATTGGCCGCACTTGCAAAAGTTCTTGGTAAAAAATTAGAAGGTATTAATTTATTAATATTAATTTATTTTATCTTAGGACAATCCACGAAGGCTAAAAGCCTAAATACTAACGTACTGTGGGTGTCTTTAACAAGGTAAGAGGAAGTTAGCTAACACGGGACTTAAAAACTTAAAGATTTAGGGGAGAAGAAAAGATCTCTACTGGCAGCATGTTTCACATTCTAGAAACTCTAGGGATAAAAGAACGAACGAAGTGGGAAGTTTGAGGCCTGTCCAGTTGGACCGTATAGGAATGCATACGCGAAGCACCACGAGTCTTTTTGTTGGCAGTTTCAAGAGGAGGGTCTATACTGGTTAATTCGTCGGAGCAGACGCCGTAAAAGTATCTATAAAAGAGCGATAGATCTCCTACAGCTCGACGATGGGTGAGAAAAGGAAATCTTTTAGTAAGTAAAGAATCTTTAATAAGACAAACAACTCTTCTTAAAATAGCATTAAGAATGCTGAGGGTTGTGGACGACGCCATTTTCCAGACATGAGAACAATATTTTAAAGAGGGTCGAATATGGGACACATACAAAGTATTTGGAAGGGGAAAAACACTTTTTGACTCAAAAAAAATTCAAACTTTTTAAAGCCGCCGTGGCTATAGACACCATATGATTAAATGTGATGTTTACAAGGTTGAATGTGGCCTTACTCTGCAAAACCTGGCCACTCATAAGCATAGGGTGAGTGTTTGATAAGTTTTTTTCCGCGACAAGGAACACGATTGTGTTTTGGATGCATTAAATTAAACGAGATCTTTGGCGCCCCAATTCAATATAAAATTGGGGTCCTGTGAAAGAAATATTTGCATCACCCTGCGTTTGCTCTCCAAGTCGGGTTGAGAAATTGGTTTAAGAACCTGGAAACTAGAGTGAAGGTTACTACCGTCAGTAAAACTATGAATGGGATTTGTTGTGGAAAAAAGAAGGTCGTTGATTTGAAGAAGAAACACAGTTGATGCCAGTACTAAACTTTGTGGCACCCCAGCATTAATTTTGTGAAAGCTTAAAGATTGGCCGTAAACAATAACTAATATACAGTGTGTCCCAGGAAAGGTGTTACAACAGAACAAATGAACCCAAAACTTTTTAATTTTAAAACAATATTTTGGGAAAACTGGTCGCATGGTCCAAAACTAATAAATACAAAGTTTTACTTCAATTGGTATTATACAGTGCGAGTTATAACTAAAAATATGAAAATGTCTAGGAACTGACTACTTTTATTTTTATAAATTAAACAAAATTGTATAAGTAAATGTCGTAGAGAATTGAATTTTATGTTAAAATTAAATGTTAAAGAATAAAAAGAAAAAGAATAAAAATAATATATTTTTCAATTTTTTACATTACGCATTACAACCTAAATGACGGGCAAGAGAGAACAAAATTTAAAAGAAAATTTATTAATTTTTAACATTTGTTTAAAATTTGCTGCCTTAAGCCCAGTATTTTGAAAACTATTAATACATAGTGAAAAAAATTTACAAAAATATATATTTTTTTAAGTTTAATTATTTAACTTGACGTAAAATTTAATTCTCTCTCTCTTGTACGGGCCTTTTTGTGCCCTTGGGAATCGAGAAAAGACTCACGATAAATTGATAGCATCTTTCTTCTGGAACTAAGCGCTGTGAGTGAAGATTCCTAAAAACCTCATGTTTTTATGTTGGCGGTGTGCACGTGTTTTCGTAACTCGCCGAGGACTGTGGCGCCCTCAACTGGAAGCGTCAGCAAGTGATAGTAAAGGTTATGCACAATACCAGTAGCAGTTTTTCGGATTGACAGCTACAATTTATGCGTTGAGTCGATTTATTTCGTATTGAACAAATGTAAATATTTGAATAATTTGAACCGGAATTTTCGGGAGCGGAAAGCTCGACTATCCAGATTTTCCACGTACAAAGCCCTGGAAAGCAAAGTCCGAAAGGGAGAGAGCTGGTTAATCGTCTTGCAACAGGACCAACAGCAAAGAAAGCAAGGCAAAGCAAACACTGTAGGTGTAATGGAATTTAACCCCGGATTTAGATGGCCATATTTCCTAAACTATTGAACATAGATATACAACATGTGGTAAAATTGCTTATTTTTTAAAAATATTTATTATTCTGGAGACAAGCCAAATATTATTTCATTTTATTTTAGTTACAAAATTGTATTTAAACATTTTTAAAAGTAAAGAAGTTATTGGGATAAGCCAAATGCTCAAAACACTTGTTATTAAAGAAAGAAGATTTTAAACTGTTTTTGTGTTTATAATAACACAATGTACGTTAGCTTTTAAGCTTTTAGCTTTCATGGAATACCCAAATATATAAAAAAATATTTTGTTATAGGTACTGGAGTAACCGTAAATGTAGCTCATCCTGGAGGGGTAAAAACTGCAATATATTCCTCTGCTCTTAAAAATGACCTAAATATAGTCCTTCTATGTCTGCAGGCTTTGGTTTTTTGTACGGAAAGGTAAGTATTGAGGAGGGGGGAAGGGAAATCTTTTCAAGTATGAGCACTTAATTTTATTAGGAACGTCCTTCGCTTTCCATTATTATATTTTTTCTTAATATTAAAAGAAAAATATGTAGCTTGGTCTCTACTACATAAAAAAATTGCCCCGTCTTATATGTTTAAAAGAATTGAATTCTTTACAAAAAAATATTCTATATTTTTTTGATAAATCTAACTATTAAAAAGATATTCAAGGTTAAAGATTAAAGAATTTAAAGAAAATTAACATTTTTGTTTCAAATTTTGTAACTTACTGAGAAATAAGTATTAACAATTGTGTTTCTACTATTTCTATCGAAAATTAACCGCTCTACGAAAATAGTCGCCTAAGCTTTTTCATTAAATTTAACCATTAAAAAGATATTAAAGGTCAAAGATTAAATAATTTTTAGAAACATGTTTTTTTAAGCTGAAATTAGAACCCAAGATCTGACCCAAGTACCAGAGACCACTATTGCTAGTGTACTTTGCGGTGTACTTTTTTAAAAATAAAGTAACCACGTGCGGACGGCAGCTCTTCGTCGGTAGGCACTATGGGAGTGTGTAAGGAGTGCTGTACACATATATTTAGGGCGCCACTCAGTTAAAAAAATGTTCATAGTCTCTATAACTGAGAATTAAGAGAGCTAGGTTTGTTTAGTTGTATAAAGAAATAAAAGACTGAGATAAGCTCTACAAATCATATAATAAAGAATTTTTCCTTTTTTTTGTGAAATTTATTTACAATGCTTAGAAAAAAATCTAAGTAAGAGTGTTAGATAAAATAAAAAATTAATATATACACTATGGCAAACTGCCATAATATTTCAAGAATACCAAACGTTTATTTCTTATTCTATAAAATTATTTAGTTATTATTCCTAATACACTAGAAAAATTGTGAAAAAAAAGGTTTTTGCTTATCAAACAAAAGAAAATAATATCCAATTTTTCAATTTCTATAGAGAGAAACAATACCAAAGAATGTAGGTAATACAAAAAAACCTGGCCTGTTGTGCTGATTCCAGGGGTGTCTTGTATTTGGCTTATGTTTGGATGCTTATTTCCGATGGATTAGGTGAATTGGTAAAACCATAAATCAAGCTACATTGACTGGATGGTGAAATGTACCCCAGGAATGTACCCCAAAAAAAAAACCCTGCAAAGAATTTTCGCAAAAATTACCCTTATGTTTTTAGAAAATTTTGAGTTAATTCCTTACCTCTATCAGAGGGTTCACAAACACAAAATTAATACAATTTTGTACAAAAAAATTAGATTTAGGTTTCAAGATAGCTTAAAAACACTTGTGACCAGCAGCAAACGGTCAAGGTAAGAGAGGCTGCTGAAGGCAGTTTTCCGTCTTGTCGTTCAAAGTTTAGTAGGCTTTTGCCAAAGTTGCCGAAAAACGAGACACACCAGGAATTTTTGTTACTATAAGTAGAATAAAAATTAAATAAAATAAAGAAAAAGGACGATATTGCAACAGTGTGTTGCGCGGTAGTACGATCTGCCGAGACTGCCGTACTCCTGCATCCCACAATTTAAATTATTAAAAATTAAAGGGCCAAAATGTTGTCATTTTAGGCGAATGCGCCGGTTTGTTAATAAAATTGTTATTATAATTAAATCGAAAGCATCATTTAAAAATAAAAATGCTACATTGCTTCTCTCCAAAAAGAAAAAAATAAAGTCTACATGGTAGATTTTATTTTTTTATTACTTATCTACATCTTAAACTTACAATTAATAGAATTACATCACTTAAATTAACTTAAAACTAGTTAACAGTAAGGGGCTGTTTTCAAATATATACAAAAATAGTGTCGCCAAAATTTTATATTGATAACTTTCGCGTATCAAACGTCCCAAGGGGAGGTCACTATGGGTAGGTCATTTTTAGTAAGTCTCAATCCGGGAAAAGTGTATAAATCGGTAGGTCTACTTAAATTTTGGCAAACTACCATCAGGCCTTGCTACGCCCTTGGATTGGTACTATAAATTTGCAGTGAAAGAATTTGACGGTACGCCAATAATTTAAACAAAAACAAGCAAATGTGGCTTTTACTAAAGTACCAGTATAATAACAAATAAATAAATAAAATGTATTTCATATAACTTAAAGTTACTTAACAATATCGTGTATTAAAAAAATCTACCACGATAAAAATTAAATTTTCTGTAAAAAACTTTATACCGTAAACAGACAAGAATTTTATATTTCACGAAAACATACCCGAGCATTCAAATTTTTAATTTACATACAACTTGTTGCAAACATGCAATAAAGTTGTCGGTGGAAAAATAAGAAAATAAGGTATCAAATAAAGTTACTCAGGCGTCTTTTACATATTTTTCGTATTTTTGCGCTCACATTTTAAGTCAAACCTTTCAATAAGAATTATATTTCATGTTAAATCAAATCGAAATAAAACTGTAAACACGATATCTGTACGTCTGATGGTGTCTGACATATTTCAGTTTAAAACTTACCGTGTGGTTTGAATAAATATAAATTTTACCTTAAATTAGGACCAAATAAAACAATGTTAACAGGGAAGTAAAAATAAAAATATCAGAATTTTTTGTTTTTATTTTTAATAATTTAATTTTAATTATTATTTAGCTTTCAGTTAAAAGCTTAGTGTCATCTTAAGAAGTATGTAGTCTAAAAAAAAGTAATTAAAAACAATGTGCCTCAGAACTTGCACCAATCTTAACTCGGCTCTTTCGAATTTCTTACGACACAGGTATCTTTCCGGAGAGCTGAAAAGCTGCAGGTGTTCAACCTATTCCCAAGATAGGATCTAAATCTCTTCCACCTAACCATAGACCAATTTCAATTCTCTCAGTTCTCTGTAAAGTAATAGAAACATTCATTAATTTACAAATTCTTAAGTATTTGGAAAAACAAAATTTTGCATGACAGGCAGTATGGATTTTGCCACAAAATATATACAGCAGATCTTCCTTCCTTCGTATCACACTGCTGGTCTCTTGAGTTTCTAGGTGAGTCCCAGATCGTTGCTTTTGATATATCCAAAGCTTTTGACCAGGTCTGGCATGCCGCACTTCTTAATAAGCTTCCTTCCTATGGTCTTTCAACTAAACTCTGCACTTGGCTCTCTAGTTATCTATCTGATCGACGTTTATCAGTTATTGTGGACTGCCATTTTTTAGGCTTTCACCAAGTAAATGCTGGAGTGCCTCAGGGCTCAATTCTGGTGCCAACATTGTTTCTTCTTCACATCAACGACCTTATCTCGTCCACAATTAATTCCATTCATAGTTTCGCCGACGATAGTACCCTTCACTCCAGTTTTCAGGTTCCTAAACCCATCACTAAACCTGATTTGGAAAACAAACGCAGAGCGATGCAGATATCTCTTTCGCAGGATCTTAATTTAATATTGGATTGGGGCGCCAAAAATCTCGTCCATTTTAATGCATCCAAAACACAATCATGTTCCTTGCCGCAAAAAGAGTCATCAAATACTAATCCTCTACTTATGAGCGGCCAAGTTTTACAGAGCAAAGACACCTTCAATCTTGTGGGCGTCACATTTGAAAGTAACTTTAACTGGCATAAACACATTGTATCTATTGCCACGGCAGCTTCAAAATAGCTTGGATTTCTCTTTCGAGCCAAAAAGTATTTTTCCCTTCTAATTTATACACTTTATGTGTGTCCCAAATCCGACCTCCCTTGGAATATTGTTTCTCATATCTGAGGCATGGCGTCCCCCACAATCCTAAGCAGTCTTGATTCCATTCAAAGAAGAGCTATTCGTCTCATTAATGATCCTTCACTTACAGAAAGGCTTTCCTCTCTTGCCCATCGTCGGGCTGTGGGGGATTTATCGCTTTTTTATAGGTACTTCCATGGCTTCTGCTCTGAAGAATTGTCCAGTATAGTTCCTCCACTCTCGGTTTCCAACAAAGAGACTCGTGGTGCCGCGCGTATGCATCCCTATACGGTCCAACTGGACAGAACTTCCTACTTTGTTCGTTCTTTTATCCCTATAGTTTCTAGAATGTGGAACCTGCTGCCCGCGGAGGTCTTTCCTTCCCCACAAATCTTCAAGTATTTAAGTCTCGTGTTAATAAACTCCCTCTTACCTCCCTTAAGACACGGTACGTTAGTATTTAGGCTTTTAGTCTTCGTGGTTTGTCCAAAGATTAAAAAAGTCTAGTCGAGAAGTTGATTGCCTGCGAAAAATAGTTTCAAGTCTGTTAAAAATATTGTTGATGGCTTAAACGATTCGAAATGAAATTAAAAAAGAGCGTCTATGGAATTTTTTTGCAAAAAATTTTAATAGTTTTTAACAAATAACTGATAGAGCAGGCAATTTTTAGTAAAAGTTCCTGATTCTAGGAATTGTAGCTCCCATATTTATAATTTTTATTTAATGTTAAAAATCGGCTTTAATAAGCATAGGTTTTAAATAATTTTTTATGCAATTAAATATTAATTTAAAATTTAAAAACTCCAATGTCATCTAGACACAAAACACATAAAAATATTCGCAATAATAAAAGTTGTTTCAACATTTTTCAAAAAGTTAATGAATAATCTTATTAGTTTTTTTACGGGTTTCGGTTGCTTAAAATTCGGTATAAAAGTTTAAATAATTGATCAATACATTTTTTGCTTCGTGGAGCTCTTCTTATTTAGTTACTCAATAAACTAATCCATTTTTTTAAGTTTATTATTTTGGTAACTTGATTTTTATAAACTAACAAAAAATGAGATTTGGTTTAAATAGTGTCAACTTAAAAAAATCTAATTACTAATATAATAAACTTAAAAAAATTGCATAACTTTATTGAGTACTTAAATGAGAAGAACTCCACAAAGCAAAAAAGTTATAGATCAATTATTTAAACTTTTATTCTGCCTTATTTTATGACAACTGAAACCCGTAAAAACTAATAGTTAATAAATGAATAACTATTTGAAAAATGGTGATACTACTTTTATTATTGCGAAACCATATTACTTGTTTAGTGTTTAGATGACACAATTTTATTTTTAAATTTTAAATTAATATTTATTTCTATACAAATATCTATGCCCACTACAGCAGCGGATCGCGTAGGCCGACAGCGCGCCGCGCGAAAGCCGATTTTTAAAGTTAAATATAAATTATAAATACTGAAGCTACAATTTCGAAAATCAGAAACATATTTATTACTAAAATTTCCTGCTCTTCCAGAAACTTGTATTTTTTGCAACCATCAGATGTTTCTATCGGTAGTATGCGACGTATCTAAAAAATATTAATTTTGTTTTTAAAAAAGTACCTTTATTTTCGACAATATCAAAAACTTTTGTAAAAAAGATGGTAAGTATTAAAAATTATGTTTAAGTATGCAATTTTGTTCATTTACAAGGAAAACTTTTATTTTAAATTTGTTATTCGAGAACGGTAAAAATTTAGGTTTGTATGTACATTACTTTAAATTTTATTTTTAAATGTAATATGTAAAAAAAAACTTTAGAACAGTCAAAACATCGATAAGTTGCAGAAATGCTCGTTATCGCAAAATAAGTTTTTTTTTCTTCAAAATAAACAAGTTGGCATATTTCAAAGTTATTTTAAATTCTAAACATATGTTCTTTATAAAAATTTTCGATATTGTAAAAATAAAGATATTTTCCTCTTAAGCAAAACTCATATTTTTGGAGATTCTCGTATACCATTAATAAAAGTAAATATTTAATAATTACATATAAAGTTTATTATTATGCATTTTTTTTAAATAAAATACCGTATTTTCGTAAAATTAATAATAAAAATTTGTTTCATATCTTTTAACACTTTGGGGTTCCTTGGGGGTTTTTTTATGGTTTATGATATGTTTCTAAGGTTAGATATTATTTCTGTAGTATTTTCTTAAAGATATAAAAATACTTTTATTTAATGAAACATTTTTGAATATTGTGAGAAACATCTGTCTGTATTAATGTTTAAAAAAGTGAAAAACACATCGTCACTAACTTAATAGCAGCCGTTTTCAAGGCAAAGTGTTTCAGTTTATCTAAGCTAACATTTTTTTAAATGGCTCACTTAAATCCGCCTTTTTGTTAAAAAACAAAAATTACCTGAATCAGCTAATAGATATTTGTCACCCACCTTGTAACTTTTCTGTAACATAAAAATTATAGTTTTCAATAAAATAGTGTGGGATAAACGCTAATTTTTTACAGCTTATGCAAATATAGGTCCAGCAAGAAACATACTGATGAATTTCGTCAATAAAATCTATACAACAATCTATTTAAATTTTAAAATTTTCTTCAGTACGTCCTAAATTCTTAAGCAGCCAACTAAGATCTAAAAACAAAATTTACTAATGTATAAATCTTAGCTATGCCAACCTAAAAATATTGGTTTATACAGAGTGTCCGGAAAAGTAAGGTCAAAAATCATAGGGGTGATAGAGGGAGCCAAAATAATGTTAGTACTTCATAAAAAAGTTCTGTCGCGTTTCGTTAGGGAGATATTGATCTAAAGTTGGACTATAGGAAAACTTATTTAAATTATAATTTTTGAACTGTTGCCACAATACCAATGATATTTGGGCAACTAAATATCCCCATACTAATGCTTCTCCTCGTGGGTAAATGGCTGTTTCTTCATTTTCATTTTATGTATGCATTTTTACACAAGTAACAAATTTGACATTTTGCTTTGACCGTTTAATTTTTTGTCTTTTTTACAAAAACGGTATTTGAATCGATATCTTGAACAGTTTTTCATAAAATCACATTTTAAATCCAGCATTTTGTATGTAATTTTTATTTTTAATCATTAAAATGTGGTAAAATTAAATGAAGAGTGATCCTCCTATACTTTATAATATGGATAAAGACTGTTTTCTTTTTAAATTTTACTATATTTTAATTATTTAAAAAATATTACATACAAATTGGTGGTTTATCTGGACTTAAAATGTGATTTAATTAAGAAGGGTCCAAGATATCGATTTAAATAAACTATACTTTTCTTGTACATAAATGATCAGAGAATTAAGCAGTCAAAGAAAGATGTTAAATTTGTCACCTGTGTTTAAAATGCATGGACTTACAGAAAAGCCATTTACTTATGGAAAGAAGCAATTGGATGATGATATATAGTTGCTGTCATTGGTACTGTGGCAATAGTTTTAAAGTTATAATGGAAATTTATTTTTTTAATTCGAATTTAAAGGGTCAATATCTCCCTAACAAAGCGCGACAGAACTATTTTTATATGAAATACTAACTTTATTTTGGCTCACTCTATTACCCCCATCATTTTTAACCTTACCTTTTCGGACACCTTGTATAAACTATATCAAAATAAAACAATATATTCTGATTTAAAATGCAATTTTTTTGGTGACGCTGAAGATTTTTTTTATAATCATCGATAAATTACCTAAAGTTAAAGAAAAATAAAACAAACTTACAATAAACAAAATTAGCGTGGACTCCTAATAAAATATTTCTTAAATCGCTTCCGACACAGATCACTAATGAAAACAAACTAACTGAAAGCAGAGGGTGATCATATTTATCATCCCAAAATAAAAAACAATATCCGACACAAGGTTACCAGTTTAATTTATTCCCGAAAAAAGGTCACAGGGTAAAAAGGGAACATCTTTGCAGCTTCCGGGACTGAGAGAGGTAGATTATACAATTTTGGAGGAATGAATATTTTTTACGGTGTACTGGGTTCGCATAATGAACCTTTTGTATCTTTGAAACTTTTGTTGAGGGTATAGAGTTCGCTTATATTGGATGCGTCTGTAATCCTTTACCTGCCTATTGACGAATTTAATATTTTGTTTGATGTTACGTTTTTTAATTAGAAGGGTTGTGGAGAAGTTTTGATAATAATTTATTTTTAATCTTTTTAAAATAGGATAATAAGTACCGTTTACCGATGTTGTTTTCTAATTTTTAGTTATTTTACTATTTTTTCTGTTTACTATACAGTGCATTTTAATTAAAACTAGCCATCTCGTATGATTCCGTAATTTGCACATTTAAAACCTGAATTTTGTTAATTGTAGGTAATTTATAAAAAATGGAATGGAAAAAATATTACTTACAACGAACTACTGAATTTTTCTAGAATAAAAATATATATTTATATTGAAATAAGTTTACGGTTTTTGTCTTAATAGCTAACCAAAACTAACCTAACGGCATGGTCACTTCGTATCGCTTTTATCAAATTCTACAGCAAAAAAATCACCTTTATTATTTATTGTTTAATTAGAGAGAGAGAGAGAGAGAAAGAGAGAAAGAGAGAGCTTTTTTAAAAATAACTGAATTAGTATAAAGGTTATTATAAAAAAAATATAAAAAAATTAACACATCTCAGTTCAAAAACTAAGAGGTTTAGGACATATGTTTATATGATTTTTTTTGTAGAATTACTACGTCGGTTGAGTTACTGGACACCTTGTATAAATACCGCTATTGTAACGTGGTTTAATAAAACAACCCCTTCTTTAATAAGTAATAATAAAATAAAGCATTACACACATATACTTTGGGCACAATAAATTGCTCAAAAAAAATCCATATCAATATTTGTTATGGAACACCGATATATTGCACCATTTTTGGATTGTAGTAATAAAAATGGAGTAAGTTTTGTCAGCGATACCCAAACCAAATATGTAAGGTTTTTAGGATATCTAGGATTACAAAAAATATGACAAGAACAACATTTTAATATATCCTACCTTACTTGCTAGAATATTAACTGCGCCATCACCTTTTTTATTATTTTTTTATCAAAATTTATACAGAGTCCAGAAACTAATATTTAATATTAGTTACATTAAAGTAAAAATTACTGGCCTATTTTAAATAAAACACCCTGTAACTTATTTTAATTTTAGATTTTGGGGACAAAAATAGGGTTTTTGAGTAATAAAGACAAAAACTAAACCTTATTTTCCGATATAGGGCAACTTTTTCAGTTTGAATGGAACCCTGGTATATAAAAAAGAAATATATAATTTATTATATATTTCTTAAAAAATGTAATCTAATTTTTCATAGATTTAATATATTTTTAATTTTTAGCCGATATAATAGGTAAAATTAAATAATTCGTTGTAAGTAATAGGTATTCATTTTAATTTTAACTTAGCACATCGTGTAGATTTGTTCCAAAAACTTAAACTGTCAAAACTTATTAAAAGGTCAAAAGTGAAACACAAAAAATTGCCTTTAAATGTTTTGGTATTCATATTATGGTTTAAACCATGTTAAATATGCTTGTTTTTTAGGATATGATTTGGATCACCCTGTAGATTCTTTGCGGGTCATCAAACTTTAAAATAAAATTCTATCTATTAAATATATTATGTATTTTTACCCAAAAACCTTAATTTCGATCTTCTATCTTGTTTTTCAAAAGTATATTATTTAAAGTATAGTAAAATAATATAATGTACTTTTTCATATAATCCAGTGACGTCACCTTGGGCAGCCCTTAATTCAAAACATTACCGGTGACCCCCTAATCTTTGTATGGAAATATTACCAGTTAGGATGGAACTCTAACATACATCTTAACTAATTTTACTGTTGACGCTTTCCGATGCAATTGGTGCGGGGTCCTTTCAATTCCATTGATTTAAAAAGTTAGTAACCGGAATTACTTCTATTCATTATTAATATAAAGTGCCCAAAGTATAGTATATATAGTCCAAGCTCTACATAAATCATAGTAATCATGGCCCAATAAAGGTAATTTGGAGAAATGCTGCTCTAATGCTAATTTAAAAGCAAGTGATACATTGTGATACATAGCCTTAAAGAATTTTGCAAATCTAAATGCTAGAAAACATAGAGTGGTTAAAATAAAATAGCTACTAACTAGTTAAATTAATTAAACAAAAAGTCCTAGAAGAGAACAACTATTTACTATAAAACCCATTCGAAGATTTATTCAAATTAAAATAATCAAAAGATTAAGAATTGTTCTTTTTATTAGAAATATTTTAGTAAGAAAGATAAAGCTATATTAGCGACGACAAAAATATTATTTCGATCACACGTTTCTTTACAGCATTAAAGAACAGTCCCATGCCGTGGAATAACAGTTAAAGGTATAAAATTACACTTCATAATTGATGCGTAAAAAGCTCCCGTGATGTTCCAAGCTCTGGTAAAGAAATCTTGACACAGTTCGTTTGCTCCATTTTTTCAACAGTGAGCGGTGTCAGATTCTGGGGTGAAAGGGTTACCTGAACACAATAAAAAACACCCTGAAGACATGCACCGAGGGTGACGCATACATTATTATGGGGTGAGAAAGGGTTACGAAAAACTATGCAAAAAGGGTTGCATTGTATTGAACTTTGATATATCGCGTATATGCAAAAATTCCCGTTCTTTTATTTGCAAGGGTGTCCCGATTTTAATATATGGGATTCTACGGTTATTGTTAAGCCCGGATATGAATGGATAACTAGATGTATTCAAAAACACGAACACGACTGTCATAACTGAATGGTAATCAATGAAAAATTGATGGTAGGGACTTACAATCATTGATTTTGCTTTTGTGACACACATACAAATCATAAAATGTGCATAAATATCGTATCTGTAGAGCGGTGTTTACACTCGAATGGGTTTGGGACTGGAAATTTGAAAAGAATATTTTATGTCTCGCGGTATTTACTTTTTGAAAGTTAAACCCTTTTAGCATGCGAATGGATGTGTAAAACGAAAATAAAATTGCAATAAAACGAGTAGGAGTTATGTTTCAAAATAATATAAAAACGCGTCATCGTCAGTTGAATTAGGAATTACTATTATTACCAATATGACTTTTATTCGTTACCGAATTACTGAGAACATTAGACCAAACTGGTGCCTAAAATAAATTAAATTGCTGACATACCTATTAGTAGTTTTTGGAATGTAAGATAATTATATTACATGGTAATATATCTTTTGTCATTCTGACAGTAACAGAATTATTTAAAAATAATCAGAACCAAAATAGTTTTTCCTTCACTTCTAATTATACTGTTGATATCTCAAAAACCAGCAATAACTGACGTATAGTGTGTTATACAGTTTTGATGTAGAATTTAGTACAGAATCAAAATTTGTTAAAATATACAGGGTATTCTTTAAAAAAACCACTTGACGATAAACATTATGTTTTGGAAACACCTTGTATAATAACTAGTAATGTCGGTTAAAAAGGTGTATCCAAATAAACATTTTTATTTTAAGTTTACTTTTGTATCTTGTATAGGGGCGAAGTTATTTCGGGTATAAATAGAGTTATATCTAATAGTGCGTAAAAGTTGCTAGTACTATTCTTAAGTATTTTAATATTTTTAATTTTAAAATCTGAAGAAAAAATTCTGCCGCCCCAGCTACCTTGATTTTTTTTTTTTGAGTATTTGATTTTTATCAAAATTTTGTTGTAGTGATTTTTTGTAAAAAATAAAATTAGGGGGATGAAATACAATACAAAGGTAACCTTAAAAATTACTTATTATAAGTGTAAAATATTTTGAAATTTATGTCCCGATTCTATCTCCCCAATGCAGTTGTCTTTCACCGAAGAACACTGTATTTTACTTAATAAGAGTTAAGTATTCTTACAGTGGGTGTTTTCTTATTTCGGTAAGAAAAATTAAGGGTTTATTTAAAAGCCAATTTTAATAAAAAAAATTATAAACATGGCTCTGCCAATGTTTCGTTCTCAAGATACAGGGTGATAAACTTTTCAAAAGGAATATGAATAATTACCGAAAATAATTTTTTTACTGGAAAACTAAGCAAGTTACGTAAAAATATTAGGTAACAAAAAAGCTGTATTTTTATTTACCTAATTTTAATAAAATATAAAATTTTCAAAAAAATCAGTGGCTTACATTATTTTTGTCAGAAATACTGGTTTTGGGCTGAGAGACCCGAAACGCCACTGGACTAGCTAAAAAATATTTTGTATTAATTAACTGGCAGAAATATTATTTCTTACTTTTAACATTTTTATATATTATACCATGTTTTTGAAGTTACAATGTTTGGGTTGTTTTTATAAAAGTAACTAAACACAAACCTATTCAAAAAGTTGTGTTAAATTTAAGGCCGCTATGGAAGAAAGCCAAGGGGGCGGAATTATTTTTTTATATATTAACCCTATTAGTCAGTGCAGCAATTCTATAATCTTGGGTAGTTCTGGAGGTCATAGAAAATATTTTATTTTTGTATTGTTACCCTCAATATTTTAAATATTGTTAAAAATGTCAATCAGCTTGGGGCGGCAGAAGATATTTACCGATTTTAACAAACTTTTGTCACAATGCTAAGTGGGGTTGTAGGCAACTTTTTTAAATTATTAAAAAAAATTTTTTGAAGCTTTTTACTTCACCCGACTATATGCTGTAACAAGTCAAGTTATTACACTAAAGAAATAAAATAATTATTAATTTAGGGTTGTTACATATTTAGATCATGCTTCTATAAATAAAATGTATAAAATATGAGATATTCACACATTTAAATTGTAAATAGATGAATTTGAAATGTTGAAACTGCAATAACTTTAATTTAATATTTTTGCAGTTGTTACACTCTTGAATTGAACTGAACTCAAAATATGAAAAATGGTAAAAACACCTGTAATATTTCTGTATACGTCAGCATTCTTTAAAAAAATATATACAAGGTGGTACAGAATGTTGTTAAGAAAATTTAAAAGTAGACTCTACAAAACATGAAAAAAAAATTTGTATTTAAACATGGGTCCGCAAATTCTCGAGATACAGGGTGTTAAACTTGCATTTTTTCTGAATATCATACATATTCTTCCTCATCCAATTTTGTTTTAAATTTAAAATTATAATATCCTTATAATTTGCTGTTTGTTGTATGTTTAAAGCGTTTAAGAAATGTAAATAAAGACCCTGTAGCCAAGTTGTGAAGTAAAGTAAAATTTTATTAATATTTTTATCAATTACAGTTATTTAAAATATTTTTTCTAAAATTATATTTAGTTTAAAATTAAAAATAAAAGTAGTATCCTTTTGGAGAAAAATCATGTTTTGTTTTTGCAAACCCTGTATACAAAATAAACATTTTCTCTTTGTAAATAATATTTTTTTACAAACAAAATTTTTTATTAAAGTGATTTATTCACAAAAATAAAAATTTTGATCCATTTGTCTTTTAGTATACCCGATCTGCGGACAGTCTGTAGATAGATCTAGGAACTAATTGTCATTTCTTTATTGTAACTTTAATAAAATAAATGCCAGAAACACTATGCGGGCTCTCATCCATACAACAAGAATTTTAGGCATTCTTAAGACTTGAATTTTCTTATAAGCGTCTCTTTACATGTGTGTGCCTGGCAAGCTTTCCCAAAATGTCAATCCTTATTCGAAGTCGGTGGGGGGTGAGACTGAAGGTTCTTATCCCCTCAATGCCCCGCACATATTCCGTTATACCGGGGATATCCAGGAAAAAGGTAGGGATTAGGGGTCGTGGGATGGGAGTGAACTTAAAGAGGTTGAATAAAAACTTAAGAGAGACTTTTGATATAAAACAAGAAGCCAAATAAATACTACAAAACACATAATGTTGGTTATACAAAGTGTTTTAAAAAATTGTAGAAGGTGATTCCTTGTTCAAAATAACGGTTAGTTTATATTTCAGTCTCGACACGTTATAATTTACACTTTAGTTTTTATTTTAAATCAGTAGGTTAGGTAAAAAAACAGAAGTAGACCTAAATAAATTATTGTACTGTGGTATGCCTTTATTAATGGTCCAAAATCCGAATGGGAAGTAACCTTTACCCACCGGATAAGAACTGTTTTAACAAATATGGTGTTTTAATAAGGATATTGCCTCGGGTTTATGTAACCTAAAAACTATGATTATTTAAAAAATAATAACTTTTAAAAATTTTCAGTAAACCTGTACTAATGCTAAGGTTCATGTTTTGATTCTACACGACACTAATATATAATCTTTTTTCTCCTATTTTATAATAATTAATAAATTCGTCGGAAATAGTTAGTTTAAAAAATAATTAATATACACAGTTTTTTTTAAATAGCCTTAATTATAATTAAGGAACAAAGATGCAAAAACCAGTAAATCCCCTTTTGGTCATTTTAAGATAAAATGAAAAACTCTTTCACAGAGCAATACCATCGAAAAATGATATTACACTACGATTCAATTAAGAAAAATTCACCACCGTCATCAGCTTATCGTCTCTTTTAAATTAGGTACTGGCTAAAATAACCCCTGGCGGCATTGCTCAATTATAAGAAGAAAACCGCTGCCCGGCGGTTTTATCTATCCACGTATATGAGAGCCGTAGAAAATCTTAGTTTGAATTTCAACTTTGATGATGAATATCTCGAGAACGAAACGTTTCCGAAAAAAATTCGTGATCAGCGCCCCAAAAAATCCAGTATACCAAATTTCGTTAAAATCGGAGTTGCTGCAACTTTCTAGACAATTACCCATTATTTGCATAAAATATAATTTAAAAAGTTCTTCTGATGAAAACCTCATTATAAAACTATTTCAAGAATTAATAAACGTATCTTTAAAATTCTTGACTTTAACAAAAAGCACCTGTGACCTGTGGCAGCCAGGTTTTTGGGTGAAACTATCCTTATAGTATAATGCAGTTTTTAATCAATTGTATCAGAACCGCTGGAAATAAACCCAGCAATCCCTATATACAGGAGTAAAAATACCTCACTCGTGCTATCACTGTTTTTTTGTTTTAAATTATTTTCTGATTAGATTAATAAATTTTCCGAAACAAATATTTGAAGTGGCTATATTCGTTTTTTTTAAAGTACAGGGAGGTTTAAAAAGGGGCCTTGTAACTTTTAAATGAATAACCCTGTACTACATTTGATCAAAAATAGTTTTCATCTGATAAGCAGATGGGCGAGGGTCAATTGGTTCGTAATGCATAAATTATTTTTTCTATTTTTGTTAAAACTTGATAATTACTGCATTTTTATTATGTTACAAACAACTAAGGAATAAAAGTTAAGAATTAGAAGAGATAGTTCTATTTTAGGGAAAGTTACGGAAGTCCAGCTTTCCCAAAGACACTAATAATTTCTTATAATATGATGATCCTTATTAAAAATTTAAATTTATATAGAAAAAAGTGTACCTACCGCAAGGACACATTTTATACAATCCAAAAGCACGGCGATAACTAAACAGTATCTAAAAATAAAATCCAATTTTTAATATCAAAATTGAACTGATAAAAAGATATTAATGATATTCAAGGAACATGATTTTTCAATTCCATCAAGTTTAAACCAAAAGCAAATGAACTGGAACGATACGAATAGAAATATCCTGCAAAGGCGTAATTCTGGCTATCTTTCTTGCAGGTATAAGGGTGCATGTGTAGCAAGCGCATTTCTTATCTTCTTTCACCCGTACAACCCCCCGTATGGTCCCTTTATTTAGTCCAAGATTTAATGTACGTTTTCGTTTGTTTTTATAATTTTTTTTAAATTTAACTGCAAAAATTGGTATTATAATTTTATTGCAGAGCAAATAATACCAAATGGTTGTAAAAACTAAATACTAAAATTTGTATATAAGTTTACCTTAGAAATGAAAATATCGTGTAAATATTATTACCTACATAATTAACTGCAAGAAGTTTTTAATTTGACATTAGCCAATAAAATTTAAAATACCTGAAGATAAATATATAACCTAAGTTTTTCTAATATGTCGCCGTTCTTTGTAAGTACCTATATTTATTATAGAAACAATATACAGTGTGTCCAAGATAAGGATCCTAAGCCTGGGAATCCCAGTACCTATTGGAGATACAGCTTAGGTTAAATTAGGAAAAAGTTATGTTTTTAAAGCTTATTTACGTGCCGTGTAAAAACTTCATGGCCTGGTGAGATATTTGGCAAAAACCAAAATTTGACTTTATCGATTTCGTTTTTCTCTGACTTTATTTGAAGAGATATAAAAAAACTAATAACACTTTTTTATTGGCACTTTTTAGCTACTACATGATGGTATTTTTAGATTTTATACCCGACGTTTCGTTTTCAGGAAACCATCATCAACTTTATTTTTTTTATGGCTCGAAAAAAAGTACACCCTGTATCTGATCCCATTTTTTATTACCAATTCAACGATGTACACATGTCATATTTAAATTTTTAGTTAAAAGAAAAATTGCATTTTTCCTATCTTTTTAAAGTTATTTTTAAGTAGGACGTGCAAACAAATGCTTGGACGTTAATACCTGTTACCGCGTCTGTAACATAATTTAATATCATTATAAAATAGTATTTGTCGTTATAACCCTGTTTGTCAAATTGTTGTTTTTAGAGCAATTGTTCTTATTGTTACTGTTGTCTTTATTATTGTTTATTGGTAAATACTTAATATCTATTGTGTTATTATCGTCGGGTGGCAATTATGGCCATGAAGAAAAGTTTAGCATGCTAACGTGCTACATTTTGTGCCACAAAAATACTGTTAATACAGCAATAACATCAATTTCTTTATACATATCCAGAAAGAAAACAGCCATGTAATTCCCTTTTCTTACAGCTGGCTCGAAATTTAAAAAGCCAGTTTTATCTCGAAAAAAGGAATCTTTAGAAGAAACCCCAAATAATGTTTTTAAGTAGTTGTTGAGAACCCTGAGATATCAACTTGGCAAATTAAACAAAATGTAAAAGTAGCCAAATCCACAGCTCAATTTCTTTTGCGTAAAAAAGATATCACCCCTATAAATTTAAGATTTGCCAAGGACTTAAGCCGGGAGATTTCGAACGCGCCGATATTTTTGCTAGTGGTATACACGCGCGTGTAAAGAAAATTTAAATTTCTCTTCAAAAACAATATGGTCCGACGAAAGTATGGTCACTAATTATGGTATCTTCAATCGTCGCAATACGCATTACTAGGCTCAACAAAATCCGCGTGTTAAGAAAATATCGAAACATTAAGAACGTATTGGGTTTAATATGTGGTGTTAAATTTTAGGAACTAAAATACCAGGTCTATGTATTTACCATAATTCATTAATTGCAAAAATGATACCTTCATTTATTTTTGCAGCACAAAATGTAGCAAGTTAGCATGTCAATGGTATCTTTATGGCTATAATGGCCATCCTGCATATTCGACCGTAATAATACAATAAGATATTAGCTATTCACCAGTAAACAATAACAGAGACAACAGTAACAATAAGAACAATTGCTCTAAAAACAACAACTCGACAAACAGGGTAATAACGACAAATACTATTTTATAATGATATTAGATTATGTTACCGATACGGTAACAGGTATTAACGTCCAAGCATTTGTTTGCAAGGCCTACTTAAAAATAACTTTAAAAAGATAGAAAAACTGCAATTTTTCTTTTAACTAAAAATTTAAATATGATATGTGTACATCGTTGAATTTGTAATAAAAAATGGGATTAGATACAGGGTGTACTTTAACCTAAGATTCCCATGCTTAGGATCCTTATCTTGGACACACTGTATTTATATTAAAATTAAAGTATTTTTTAGACTTATTGTAATTTTTTGTATCTATAATAATATCGTCACCACCCTTTTGTTAAACCTGAAAAAATGTATTTTTGTAAAAACAACAGTTTTCTAATAACGAGGTTTTTATAAAACAGGAAAAAGCAGAGGCAGCTACTTCAAACTTGCTCTGTATTACTAAAAAAAAAAAAAAAGTTTTGCATTAAAAAAATATTTTTTTCTGTGACGAAAACATTTTATATCTATTTGCAGGCATTTAAAAATGACATTTATAAAATTTACTGTTTTCGGATATATGTACAGGGTTGGTCCGTATATTTAGACAGCAGACATCTCGTTTATTATGCAAGGTAGAAAGAAACTTTAAATAGAAAGGTTTTAGAAAATTATCTAAACCATAAAAATATATATATTTTTGCAGATACAGAGTCAGTCAAAAATGTGTGGGAAAGAAATTTTTATTTTTTTTAATGGAATACCCTGTATATTTTAGGTAATATTTTATATTATATAAAACTATTAAAAGCTTAACAAAAATACCACATTTAATATATTCATTTTTAGTAGTTTTCAAAATATGACCACTTAGATCTTAAAAATAGTAGATATAATTTCTCTTTTCTCACTTACGGCAATAAGGTGAGACTGTAGATGTTATTAAACCCAGATTTAAATGACCATATTTCCGTAACTATTAAAGATAAATATATCAAATGTAGTATTCTTGTAAAGGTCTTAAGAGGAACTTTTTAGTGGTGACATAATATATAGAGTATTTCATTTTGAAAAATTAAAATTTTCTTCTCCGGCGATTTTTGACTCACTTTGTATCTGCAAATAAATATTTTTTTGACGGATTAGATAATTCTCTAATACTTTTGTATTTAAAGTTTATTTCTACCTTGTATAATAAACGATATAGGCGCTGCCTAATATACGAACCAACCCTGTAAATACAAGGAAGTAAAGGGATATATAATATAGTTCTAGAATATTTTACTATATAGTGTGTCTACGTAAGTTGGCGGCAAAACTTTCTTATTATTAATTTTACTGAAAAAGTTATTCATTATAAAAAGTTCTGCATGGTCTAAAACCTAAAATGCAACCATCAGATATCAAATTGTGTCAGTCATATACGAGGTTTGGCCAAAAACGTAATTTTTGCCCAAGAGTAAAGTACCAGTATTTTTGGTAATATCGCAAATTGTTAATAAAAAAGATGTTTAAAATTAAAAGTTACTTCCAAATATGCAAGTTTGTTCATTTCCACAAAAAAAAAATGTTGTTGTTTCTCCGATAATGGTAAAAATTTAGTTTTGTACATTAGTACACTATATTTTTTAATGATTATAAATATCGTAGGACAATTTTAAATGCACTTTTTAAATTAATTAATATTAAAACAAGAAGAATGTACAATGCACTAATGTACAAACTTAAATTTTCTCCATTTTCGCAGAAAAGAAAACAATTTTTTCTTTTGGAAATGGACAAAATTGCATATTTAAAAGTAATTTTTAATTCTAAACATCTTTTCTTTATACCAATTTGCGATATTAGCTAAAATACAAGTACTTTACTCTTGAGCAAAGATTCTATTTTTGGCCAAACCTCGTACATGACTGACAAAATTTGATATCTAATGATTGCATCTCAGGTTTTGGACCATGCAGAACTTTTATAATGAATAAGTTTCTTTCGCAAAAATTAATAATAAAAAGTTTCCTATATGCCGCCAACTTACGTAGACACACTGTATAAAACTTACATTTTCTTTATATCAAAAGTAAATTAAATATTTTTAAACCTAATTTTGTTCAAAAATATGGCACTAAGTTCCAAATTTTTAATATGAAATCCATTAAATCACAGAATTACATTGGCAGATACTTACTACTTTAAAGATTTTCATAGAAACGCAGGTCTAATTGTCGTTTTACATACAAAAACTTACTACTTTGAAAACTTGTAATTTCACATCAATAATATATCGTACTTACATGTTTTTTTACCTATAAGTCATTGTTTTTCCTGTAATAGAAAAAATAGTGTATTATACAATGGAAAAATTTAAGATTTTATCTCTTGGTTTTATAACTTCTGCTTCGCGCCGGGAGACAACACAACTTCTCGCTATAACCTAGAGCTTTTTATCCCTGTATAAAAAATAACCATTGCATGATAGCTAAGTATAAAATATTATAATATTTGAAGTGGTATTAGAGATATCATGGAAAAATATAATTTCTATATTGATATTTAAATTAAAAATGGAATTCTAATTTAAATTTTATTTCACCACCCCCCACCCTTATTTTGGTCTCAATTTATGCCTACTTAAGTTAACTTTAATAACTGCGTTTATCATAATTATATCCTTAAAATAAAACAATTCAAATCAAATTTTATTTTCTTTCAACACCACCATTAAAAGCTTCTAGTTTATTATAATTCAAAACCAACCTTAAACCCATATTTGAATCTCCCGCGTCTAACACTGGGTTCTTGATACTTGTCATACTTCAATTTTAAATTTGCAAACCGGCAATTTAGCGCCATTTGCTGTATTCCTTTTAGGGTCCAGAACCACCCGGAACGACACCAAAAGTGTTCCTTTTAATGCGGTTTTAGGGCATAAAAGGAATACACCAATTATGGCGTAATCATGGCGTGACTGTTAGGTTTTGAGATGTGAATTTTATTCGTTTGTAAAAAGTTTAAAAGATTTTAATTATTTGTTCAATGTAATCAGTGTAACGATTGTATTGTCAAAAGCCTGTTATGTCGTCCAAAGTTTCTTTTCTCTTGTTCATAACCTGACAAGTAAGTAATGAAGATACTCAGAAAAATACACTACTTTTTATATTTTACAATTTTTTTCCCTCATTTTTTCTCGTTTTAATTAAAATATCATTGAAAATGTTATTACAGAGAGTCGGCAGCAAAAAAATCCTAATTTGGTCTTTTCTATTTTACGACAAAACAAAGGGTTTTTGAAAAAAAACATACATTTTAATAAAGGGAAAGCAATTATGCATGGCTAAACATCAAAGAAAAATCAGAAGGAAATAGGCTGTGACTAAATGTTTTAGTAATGTTTATTTATGTGATGTTATTTATGTGTGTTAAATAACCACATTGTAAGTGACAATCTATTGTTTTAAATTTGGGAGGGGGCGCAACTTACGATGGTCATCAAAATCTTTTAAAGCTTTCATGGCTAGGGGGCACCACAGAAGTGAATTGCTTGGGACATCAGGCAGTCTTAATCTGGCACTACATTTAAGGACATATCTTTATTTCAAAAAATTTCTGATTTTGACTTCAAAAATATATTTTTAAAATATTTGTACTAAATTTTGTTAGATCCAGTATATTTTATAATGTTTGTAAATGTAAAATATTGGCTTAAATGTATGTAAGAACCCGTAATCCTTTAGGTGGTTACCCTAATAAATAAAGAAAAAGAACAAACTTTGATTGATAGATATTGCCTTGAGTCAAGGCTATATTAAAACTAAAATATAATATCCTTAACATTTTTGTCACATCCTGTATAGTAGCAATACCCATTTTTTTAAATTCATTCTGAGGCAAGTTATTATAAAATATGTATGTTTAATTAATACAAAATGTACCAAATTTTTTTAATTTAAAATTTTGAAAAAATTTCTTATGGCTTTATTTATAAAATTGGAGAAACAAAAATAGTGATATATTAGTACTGTCACGTAGGTTGAAAAAAATAAAACTTTTATTATACAGGGTGTGTCAAAAATTTTGATGTTATTTTTTAAATTTAAATATAGCCTTAAACACAGGCAAGCCTGTGACAATATCTTTGTTTAAATGCTATATTTAATATAAGGTAGTTTTTATACGGTATACAGATGGGTGCAGGTCGCATCCTATTCGGATCTCAAACTAGGTTGACCCTTTTGATTTAAAGTTTACAAGTAAAGTAGAATTAGTAATACTTTTATTAACAATAAATTATTAGCGATAAGTATTAAATTAATTTACGTTTTATTTAATATTTTTAACACAATAGACTAGGAAAAGATACTTAAAACCTCGTACTATTAAGTGGAAACCTTACCTCAGCATTCTCATGTGTTTTAAAGAAGAAATGAGAAAAATCGCGCTTTTAGTGATACAGCTTGAGCAACAATCTGTGAAAGACTTGCGAGCTTCATAGTGTCTCTTTTTATAATATACGACGATGCTTTGTCGAAAATAAAAAACGATTTTACCTTTGTAAAAGAGATTGACTTTTTTGCCTTAAGTATTTTTAAACACATAAAAAAATCTAATTTTGGTTACAAACGACAATCATTTAATCTTTTTTTTCGTGGAAAATTGATTTCAATATTTTAGGTGTAAATACCTTGAAAACAATAAGAAAAAGGGGCTATAATTACTTTTAAGAACCGAAAAACACGATTTTGCGATATAGCAATATTTAGAAAATAAAGCTTATACAGCGTGTCTACTTATGTTGGTACCATATGGAAAACTCTTTTATTATTAATTTTACGAAAAAAAAATATTTTATAAAAAGTTCTGCACGGTCTAAAACCTAAAATGCAATCATCAGATATTTATTTTTTTGTAGTGGTATACGAGGTATGTCAAAAAATATAAATTTTGCTCAAAAAAGTACCCTTATTCGTTAAATTATCAAAATTTTTATAAATAAAACATGTTTAGAATTAAAAATAACATTTAAATATGAAAACTCACTTAAATAACATTTTCAAGAAAAACTTTTTTAATCATTTTTTTTGCGTTACTGCCTTTTTATATTAGCGGAAGACGGAAATACGGGCGACGCATCAACGCTATCGAAGTGTATGGAGTCCTATGAGATCTTTTATACGTAGAAAACGCGGAAAGTCAGCAAACTCAAAGGCTTCGTATTTTTTTATCACTCTGTCCGTCGAAAACGGCTTAGTGTGGAAAGGTGCTTAAGGGTAATTTTTTTTTAAATTACATTTTTGTACATAAGTGCATACTTATTTCAAAATATAACATGTAAAGAAAGCTTAGGAACTGTCTAAAACAGCGAAAAGTCACAGAAACGCCCGTTATCGCATAAAAAATGTTTAAAAGTTTTTTCTTTTAAATTAAACCAGTTTATATATTTGAAAGGAATTTTTAATCCCTTACATCTTTTCCCTATAAAAATTTTCGATATTATTGAAAAATAAGGGAACTTTCATCCTGAGCTAAATTAACATTTTTTAACATACCTCGTTTACCACTGCAAAAATTAACATTTGATGTTTACATTATAGGTTTTAGACTATGCAGAACTTTTTAAAAGGAATAACTTTTTCGTAAAATTAATAATAAAAAAGTTTTTCATCTGGTGCAAAGTTAGGTAGAATTAGTTATTTAAAAAAAAATCAGATTTAATAATTTTTATATTGTGTAACATCAACGATTTATTTTTACAAAAAAACTTTTTGCTTAAAATAATGCAAGGAATCACCTCTTAAAGTTACAAACATTATTTTCTAACACCCTGTATCTTCTCAGAGAACAAATACGTATATATAAAGTTCTAAGTTTTTATTTTTAGCTGCTCCAAATAATTTCTAGTGGGTATAGAAGGATCCTAATGTAATATAATATTATAAACGCCAAAAGTTCTATGTAGCAAGAGAATATTCTATAGCATAAAGGTCTAATTATTTAACAAAACAATTTAAAGTATGTAAGTATACGTTACACCAAGAAGAGTTTATTGGAATTTTGAAGTTTCTACTTTGATGAAAATGTTTATTAAGCTCGAACTCGAAAGTTTACTTCATAAACATAATATATTATAGTGCTATAGCAAAAATGTTGAGTGATTTTTCTCTTCCTACCAAACCTAACCATTTAGAAAATTTATTATTTAATAATAATAGTAAATAAATAATTTATTTACGGAATATAAATTTAATTTATGTACCTATTTGTTGAAGGAAAAAGCGAATGCAATTGACAAAAATTAGTAGATTTTTGCATGCCTTTTGTTGAGTTTGCAGGGTAGAGCAAAAACTAAAAGAGATAGAACAAATCTGATTGCACAATCCCGATCTTAATTTTTGAATTTTAAAACAAATTTGTGGTGAAAGTAAATCATGGCTAACTTGAATAATTTTGGAGATACAGAGTATTTTTCAAACTTTCTCAATTAGATATTTCTACGTAGAGTTCAGTAGTGTTTTTTGTATCTTTGGACAATCCACGAATGCTAAAAGCCTAAATACTAACGTACCGTGGGTGTCTTAAGAGAGGTAAGAAGGAGTTTGTTGACACGGGACTTAAATACTTGAAGATTTGGGGATAAGAAAAGACCTCCGTGGGCAGCGGGTTCCACATTCTAGAAACTCTAAGAATAAAAGAACAAACAAAGTGGGAAGTTCAGGGCCTGTCCAGTTGGACCGTATAGGGATGCGTACTCGTGGCACCACGAGTTTCTCTGTTGGGAACGGTAAGTAGAGGAATTATACTATATATCATATATTTTTCTATTAACTTTATTTTAAAGTTATAACAGAAAATTGGGTTATTTAAATGAAACACCAATGGAAAGTTGACCTTAAAAGTCTTAAAAATATACCACATTTAATATATTTAATTTGTTATATCTGTCTAGATGTGGTAGACAATGATTAAATAGTGATGATGATAAAATTTTAAACTTCCATTGTCTTTATTTTATTATTTACAGAACGTTTTGGGCAGTCCTATCTCTGTCCTATCTCTGTCCGATTTTAAGTGTAAATTAAGTACATTCCTATCGCTAGTTAGTTTATGAACTCTTGTAGAGCACGCACCCGTGACAGAGTTGGGTGCAGTCAAGCATTAGATTGTTTATCTAGGACGCTAGCATTGGTGCGTTTTAAAAATGGTTTCCAAATAGTGGGTATTTCCACACTTGGTTTACTAAAAGTATTTTTGTTGTTTTCAATGAAGACGGCTTCCTTAAATTTACGCTTTTTCCAATGAGATTCCCTATGAACAACCCGTGCTTTACTCTACCCCTTTTAATTGTTTTTAACAACATTCTGCAACATCCTTTTATATTTTTTTAAAAAGGTGATTCTATAAAATATGGAATAGTGTCTCTGATATGAAATACCACCATATTTCTTAAACGGAAACTCACACATGCAATTAGAGCGGTTTATCTCTTTTTTTTAATGCCCATTCACGAGTAAAAGTTATAACATGCCAGTAGAACAAGCCCTTTCGTCGCTGTAGCAACGTCTGTTTTATTGCTTTCTCATAACTTTTTAAGGATTTTAAAAAATAATACTTACTAAATTAAAGGAAAAGGGTCTTTAAATATTAATATTAACGGCTCAAATCTTTACGATATTTTCTTTTTGTTCCTCTAAACAATATTTTTAATACATAAAAAACATATAAATTAAAAGTAATTTTTTTTGGCCCAGTCTATTTATAGTATTCCATATTTGGGGTACCTATTCCATATTTAGCTACCTGTATCATTTTTTAGTTTTTTTAGAAAATCTTAATTAGGATTAATCAATGTAACTCAACAAAATAAAGGACAAATATATGATTGTTAATAATTACTACAGTAAGTTTTTTATTTATAATTTTTATGCAAATTATGAGTAAAAAACAAAAGGTATTCCATATTTGGTCACTTTTCTCTAGCAAATTTTAAGCACATACATTTGACAGACGCTGTACCTATCCTAACTACATTTCTACAATAAAGCCTTCTAAAATCTTATATTCTTCGCCATTTTTATCGTTTTGCTTGCAAAGGAAAACATTTTTGTTAATTATATTTAGAACAATTAAACAATTTTACAAATTAATTTAAGGTGGCTTGTTATAATTTTTTAACACAAATAAAGCTGGTACTTATGTATATGCAAGGCCACCTTAAATTACTTAAAAAGTATACTTAATTTTTGTTGTTTTGTTTTCTAGCTTGTTAGTAATTTGCTGTGCACCCGGTATAAAGAGATTAGCGAAAACGTTCTTTTTGTAAATAAGTACAAAAGCTATTTTTCAAGGTATTATAGGTAATTATTGTTTTTAATACAAAATTAAACACAAATTTTTATCCTAAACACATACATACGTAATAACTAATTTAAAAAAATAGTATTTAACATACTACGAGTGGTGATCTTATAAAAATAAAACAAGTCCATTGAAACAAAAATCAAGAGTTTTCAATATACTTTCTTAAAAGCTTACTGTTTTACATACCAAATCGAAAGCATTTTTGGATGGGTGAATCTATCGATGTTTTTCGACTGGATCAAACATGTTGGTCTTTAAAAATAATGTATAAATTTATGATCTACATTGTTTTAAATATTTATGTTTAAAATTATAAAGGTCGGAAAGGGGGAGAAAGGGGGTTTAAGTAAAAAATACGGTTTTTTTCAAGTTTCGGCACAAATACAAGTTCCATAAAAAAAAGTTAAATGGCAAAGTTGTAGGCAGTAAAAAGATCTACAACTTTTTATTTACGAACTTTTTACATAGCCTCAAAATTTATGAAAAAAAAATATCTAAGTTTATGGTGTTTTATTTTTACCTTTTACAAAATATATATATTTTTACAAAATTTAATGAAAACGTTCCCTTGCATGTTCCAAATACACTGTAATTTTTTGGTTTAAAATATTATTTTTTCACATAATTTTAACTAGATATCAAAAAAGTACCCCTATTTTCAATCAAAAATTCACGTATAAAAATATCGGCATTTTCCAAAAAGTGGGTGGTTGTTTTTTTTCGTTAAAATCTCTACTTTCTAATGGTGTAAAAAACTACACCTTACAAATGTTGTCAGAAAATGCAAAAATCTTGAATCCGATTTTTTAAAAATCATTAGTAGACCAAGGTTGATAATTTTTGAAACCAAAAAAATATATATAGAAGGATGAAACCCATTAAAAAATGTAGTGAAAATAAAGGAAATAAAAGAAAAAAATAAATTACAGTTTTTAAGGAAAAACGGTTTTTATCGATTTCCGGAATAATTACTAGTCCTATGGAACTTCATTTTCTTAAGAAAGTTAACGTGGTAATTTATATTTTTTTACACTATTAAAAAGTAAAATTTTAACAAACAAAAGGTCTATCGAGTTTTTGAAAAGGCAACATTTTGACACGTAAATTTGCGATTAAAAATAGGGGTGATTTTTTGATGCTAAGTCAAAATGAGCTGAAAAAATATATATTTTAAATTTAAAAAATAATAGTGTGCTTAGGACATACCAAGGTTAGTTTTCACCAAATTCTGTATTTTTCTCTTTTTTTATAAAAGATGAAAAAACAAAACCAAAAAACATGGCAATTTAAAATTTTCACATACATTTTGAGGTTATGTAAAAAAGTGTAAATATGAAAGTTGTAGATCATTTTACTGCCTGTAACATTGTCACTTAATTTTTTTTCGTAGGACTTGTAGTTTTTCCGAAAATTGATAAAAACCATTTTTTTCCTTAAACTTAAATTTATTTTTCCTTTTAATTTTTGTTATATTTTTTACCTTTTACAATTACTTTCATCCTAATATATATTTTTTCCTCTCCTGAATTTTCTACCTTGATCTAGTGTACTTAGTTTGAGACTTAATACGTTACCTCTAAATGTAAATTTATTTTAAAAATTTTAAAATTGAAAGAAAAGGTTAAAGAACATAAATGTTACTTTCCTTTCAAAATAAACTCGACGGTCCTGAAAATCCAAAGTTTATCTGGAAGAGAGCAATAAAATACGGCGTCACATGCAAATGCTGGCAAAATCTAGCTGCCAGTAGCAGGGTGCGGTCACAGATGCCTCCCTGGGACCTTAATTTAGTTTAGGAATAGTTCGGAGAAGCAAACCCCTTTTCCCGAAATAAACTGCACTGGTGGCAGCCCCAACTTGAAGGGCGTAAGGAATTGGAAAATTTATAACCGAGAAGATGTCTTGGGGAGGGACACTTTGAGAAAACACTGCACTTTGTTACTATCGAACTGAAAATCGAAAACAGGGTTCGGAAAATGAAGTAATTTATCAGGATCGGACTACTTTACAAGATTGAAGACCCATCTTTTGTTGGATAACCTTAGATTTGTAAGTGTTTAACTTAAGGCTTACAACACAAATAGCGTCAATTACAAGTATAATACAAAAAGGATCCATTTTCTTGTTTACATGGTTGACTAACTACTAAATGTTCTCTAACCTTCTAAACAGTTTTATTTATAAAAAGGTTCTTTTATAAAAACATAAAATTCAAACAATTTAACAAAAATAAATTAGATAGCAATTTTAAAAACGGCTTAATATTTTTACAAACTTTTCTTGTTTAAAACATATACAGATTGTTACTTTTTATATCTAAAAATGTATAGAAAAATCATAATACAGGTAAGCTATTTCCAGCATTATTTTTAACTTAAAATTTAGTACACTGCTTTCTAAAAACTACTACAAATGTAATAAAATTAAATTAGGTTACACTGATAAAATCATTCTTATTTTAAAAATGGTCAGAATTAAAATCAAAAAGGCATTTTTAAGAAAATTGCTTTATTACGTATATTTGTATACACGTTTTGCCAAATCGAAAGGTTCATAGATAATGAGTGAAAAAAGACGCTCCAACGAGGCGAATGTATTTTCGACCAAGTTAAGAGCAGGTTCTTAAAAATAAAAAATAATTTTGACCAAAGGTAAAAGGGTTTGAATTATCTTTTATGTATTTCGACAAAAGGATGCAGACGATATCGGCGGTGGTAATCTCGACGCATAATAACCTTTTTTACCTATGCCAAAGACAAGGTCCGAAATCCGATAGGTATTTTCGACGCATATTTAAGTACAAGTAGTTTGGTAGTTTTGATTAGGTTAGGGGAAAAGAATGGTTTAAGTAAAAAAATATTAAATGGTTAATCAGTGCTTTTTTAATTCCTTAATTAAAACTGAGACTAACACACACTAGGGTAGGTGAAAATGATTGATGATTTTTTTTTCATTTTGTACTCTGAAAAACTGGTAGAGACCTTAAAAAATTCTGTCCAAGTATGAACTAAGAATTTTAATAGAAACGTCCTTCGCCTTTCAGTTAAATATTTTTAGATTATTATTTAAATATATCTATATATCTCGGCCTCTATTACATGAAACAAATATCCTGTCTTATATATTTGTAGTAAATTTAATTCTCTACAAAAATATTTTTTCTATTTTTTAGTGCGTCGAGTTTACCCGTTACAAAATTTGCATAATTACTTCTGCGTCGAAATTATATCCATTATAATATGAGAATTATCATTCTTAATAACTTCATGGTTATGATATTTTTTTTTAATCGATCAATTTTAAAAAAGGGACTGCGTGGTCTGATTCTATTTATGACTGAACGAAAGAAAGAATTGAAACAATTCTTAAGTGGATTTATAACGTGTGTCTCAGGTTTAATAATTAAGGAATAAAAAAAAGGTTTACCTCACCACACCACAAGCGTATATTAGTCACAGGTTTAATTGAGGAATAATAAAAACCCCCACACAAAAATTGACCTAAGTTTCAAAAGCCAATCTTTTTTTCTCGTGAGTTTAATCAAATTTTATTGACAGGTCGGTTTCTTCCGATTAGTGGCATCTAAAAATCTTGCATAGAAAAATTGTAGAATGAAAAAATCTAACAATAGTTTTTTTAAAAATGTAGATAAAATTGCAAAATTTAAAGTTTGTCGATGAAATTTAATTTAGTTCAGGAAAAAAATACAAATAGAGGATTCGCTTTTAAAACATGATTTTTTTCTGGATGGGAGAAGGGAGGGAAACCAAAAAAGTTAACTTCTTTTTGCAAATTCCAAAATTAAAATTTCATTTAAGAAAGTGATTTTTAATTCCACTAGATTTTGGTATATAAAAAGTGTCTCTAAAAGGTGCAGACAAAATGCTACACAAATTCCTTAGGCTGAAATATGGGGATTTCACCCAACTTTTCTTTGTCCAAAAGTGGATGATTTTGGAGATACAAGGTGTTAAAAATTTATTCTGGTTTTAGTTTTTTTATAAATAATTTTGTTAATAACAAGTAAATTGTCACAATATTCGGCTAGAGGAAGTTTTTAGGGGTGCATAATTAGAATCTGCTATCAATTTTATTGTATAACTAATAACTTATTTTTTATAAAATTTACAACCTGTGTCTCAAAAAATATGCTAATTAGGACATATGTTTATTTAAACTTTTCTTTCTAGAATTACCCAGTCTTTAGACTCTAAAAGGTTAACATGTAATTCTTAAAATATTATTTTTATTCAAATATCTCAAAAATGGCTGCTTAAATCAATTTTTACTAAGTGAACCTTTTTATGTAAAATATTATGTTGAAAAAGAGGAATTTTTTATATAGAGTAGCTAAACAAAGTAATTTAATTTCGTTTTTATATGTGCGAGGTACCGCAGGTGGAGTCCTCTAGAATTTACAAAACATTGGTAGATTCTTACTTCTCACTTCCCAATACCCCCTCTAGCCAAATATTGTGACAATGCACTTATTCTTAACAAAATTATTTATAAAAACTAAAACCAAAATAAATCTTTAACACCCTGTATCTTCGAAATCATCCACTTTTGCACTAAGGTAGCCGTTAGATCGTCATATATTAGCCTTAAGGGAGCTTTTTTCCGCACCCTTTAGAGACACCTTGTATTTGGTGTGGGTCCCATGGCCGACTTTTTGGATAATCATTTGAAAATATATGTAATTTATACTGCCAAATTACAAAAATAGGGTAAATGACATAAGACATATTTGCATAAACTATTTTATTGTTAGATGGTATTTATTTGGGTACACGCCAAAATAAAATTGAAAGTACTAAAAACCAAAAAATATTAAACAAGTAAAAGATAATTAAAATCGACGTTTCGGTGGCAAATCTGCCACCGTTGTCAAGATAAATGTAATAAAAATAAAAACTTACTATTATTTAGGTTTTAAAATTCACTATTTTTCTGTTTTTTGGGATATTCTGAAAATCTGAAAAACTTTGACATTAAATGTCAAAACATGTTTGTTTGGTTATAGTGTCATAGTGACATAGATGTTTTGACATTTAATGTCAAAGTTTTTCAGATTTTCAGAATATCCCAAAAAACAGAAAAATAGTGAATTTTAAAACCTAAATAATAGTAAGTTTTTATTTTTATTACATTTATCTTGGACAACGGTGGCAGATTTGCCACCGAAACGTCGATTTTTAATTATCTTTTACTTGTTTAATATTTTTTTGGTTTTTTAGTACTTTCAATTTTATTTTGGCGTGTACCCAAATAAATACCATCTATTAAATGAATCCGCCAAACTAGAGAACATATCTTCTATTTTATTGTTATTTACAAGCTTAACATCTTGTATTTTAAGAATAAAGAATTGGGGGACCTCCATTTACATGAACCTATTTTGTTTTTTTGGCTGCAGGTCACTTGTGTCCCATACCCAGAAACTCTTAAAACGTGTAGCCCACTTACGTCCTGCGGCCAAAAAGGATTTGATCCATTTGCATCCCGCCGTACTGACCTTTTTTTTCTGCTTTGGTACCCCAAAGATGGGAATAAAATACTTAAGTAGATTTATAAAGTGTGTACTAGTTTTGGGTTTAATTAAAAAATTTTAAAAAAGAGTTAACCAACCATGACCCCCCCACCTTTTCAATGTAATAAAAACAGAGCTACTGTTATGCAATACGACTGACACTGATTTAGGAGTCTTTACACATAAGTTTTATTCTAGTGAAGACTATTAAAAAATGCAAGTAAATTAGGCCATAAGGTAGTTTAAGGTTATTAAATTTTAATAAGGGTTTTCTTACCTGAGCCACCTCCCGGCCGGGCCACCTGTACCTTCCGGAAGAAAATGGACCATAATATTTTTAGACCCGGGACGCAACCTGGTTATAATATTGACCACGGGACGTAAGTAGGGTTGTCAAATTTTAAAAAACATCGATATTTCGATGTTGATAAATATCGTTTTGGCTATAATATCGATTATTTGATATATCGATACTAAAGAGAGAAAAAATATCAAAACATTATGTTATATATCATATTTTTTTTATTTATTTTATCAGCAGGTAGTGGGTACATAAATACGGCATAATAGTTAAAATAACCTTGATACTTTTTTAATTATTTTATTGTACAATATTTTTGACAGTTTTAGAAATTTAAGTAAAAAAATCTACTTTTAATTTTGTCTTATTTACCACAAATATCGAAAATATTTGATATCGATATATCGAGAAGTTAAATATCGTTAAAGATATATCGTTGCCATCCCTAGACAGAAGTGCCTGTGTTTTTTTGACGAGGGGATTTATTTGAAACAATTTGGCACTACAGTTGACAAACATCTTGTATATGTATACAGTGTGTCTACGTAAGTTGTCATATGGGAAACTTTTTATTATGAATTTTACGAAAATGTTTATTCTTCATAAAAGTTCTGCATGGTCCAAAACCTAAAACCATCCATCAAGTATTAAATTGTATTGGTTATCTACGAGGTTTGGCCAAAAATGCAATTTTTGCCCAAGGGTAAAGTACCTGTATTTTTGCTAATATCAAAAATTGTGATAAAAAAAGAAGTTTGGAATTTAAAAATACTTCTAAATATACAACTTTGTTCATTACCAAATACATTTTATTTATTTCTTTTTCTGCAATGGTAAAAATATAGGTTTCTACATCAGGGCAATAAATTTTATAATTACAAAATTTTATAGGTCCATTTTAAATATTCTTTTTAAATTAACTGTTATTAAAACAAGAATAATGTACAATTCACTAATGTACAAACTTATTTTTTTTTTTGATTAGAGTAGACAAAAAATTTTTGTGTTTTGTACATGAACAAAATTTTATATTTGGAAGTATTTTTTATTATAAATCCGTTTTTCTTACGACAGTTTTCCATTTTAGCAAAAATACAGGTACTTTACTGTTGGGCAAAAATAACGTTTTTGCCAAACCTCGTAGATGCTGATACAAGTTAATATCTAATGGTTGCATTTTAGGTTTTGGATCACGCAAAACTTTTTATGAAGAACAACTTTTTTCGTAAAATTAATAATAAAAAAGTTTCCCACATGACGCCAACTTACGAAAACACACTGTATAATTTAGTTTTACTTACCAATGGGAACATCAACAGCAGCAAAATGAGAATGTTTATAAATTAACCTTTAGAAATGCCATTTTTTCTTTTTAAAAGTGTTGGATTTTGTGCATCTAAGAAATTGTAAACAATAGTTTAATTTAAAAGAGGGCTTGTTTAATGTTTATGCAAGTTTAATCATTAAACATAAAATACAATAAACTAAAAATTCCTGGAATAATATTAAAATATGAGAATGCGAAATGCAGGTCTATTTCTGGAATATTAAATTTATAAAGATAAACAAAGCAAAAATACCGGGTGACAACGAAATGACTATCCAGCAATTTATTTTCTTTAGTGAAACCGTATATTTTTTAAATTTAGGGACATTTGATAGTATCACCATATGCGAATTTTAGATATGATAACATCTGTGTATGACTTTTGGTTTAACCGAATGTGATATAAACTTTGCTATTTTAAATAGAACACCCTGCATATTTTTTAGGATTTGAATTTTACCGGTCATTCCTGATATAAAACCTTTTATATACTCATAACCTTACTTTTTGGTTTTTGAGAAAACGTCGTTTGAAAATGTCCAAACGACAGCAGAATATGCAGGTTTATGGGAAAACAAATTAACATCAGAGAAAAATAAAATGCTTAAAATAGTTTCTTTAAAGGACTCTACTTTTTAGAGACCAATATAATACTACTTCCTGTTTAACCGGAAGTGCTGCAAAACTTGAACTTCTAAGTATGATAACTCTGGCAATTTTAATGGAGCACCCTATATATTTGTTAAGATTTAAATTCTTTAAGCTATTTGTGATATAAAACCTATAATATACTTATAACCTATCTTTTTTAGTTTTAGAGAAAACAGCGTTTGAAAAGGCCCAGACGGCGACACAATATCCATGAAACTGTTTGTTATGAGTTCGTTTGGACCTTTTCAAACTCCGTTTTCTCTTCTCTAAAACTAGAAAAGATAGGTCATGGGTATATTATAGGTTTTTATATCACAAATAGCTTAAAGAATTTAAATCTTAAAAAATATTTAAGGTGTTCTATTAAAATTACCAGGGTTATCATACTTAGAGTTCAAATTTTACCGGTTAAACAGAAAGTAGTATTATAATGGTCTCTATAAAAAAACTATTTTAAGCATTTTATTTTCTTCTGATGTTAATTTGTTTTCCCATAAACCTGCATATTGTGCTGTCGTTTGGACATTTTCAAACGACGTTTTCTCAAAAACCAAAAAGTAAGGTTATGGGTATATAAAAGGTTTTATATCAAGAAATGACCAGTAAAATTCAAATCCTAAAAATATGCAGGGTGTTCCATTTAAAATACCAAAGTTTATATCACTTCCGGTTAAACTGGAAGTAATACACAGATGATATTATATCAGAAATTGGCTTCGAGTAATACAAGATAATGTTTCTTAATTTAAAAACTATACGGTTGCACTGAAGAAAATAAATTGATGGATAGTAATTTCGTGGTCACCCGGTATAAAGTTTTTTTTTTAAATTTAAAATAGATATTTTTTTTGTTTTTTTTTGCTTTTTTGTGAAATAAGGTAACAGTTTTATGATTTATAATCGAGACATTTTTACAAAGGGACTACCGACCGACCGCTTCTGACTTTTTATTTAATTACCATTTTTTTAACCCTAAGAGTAATGCATGCAAAATATAAGGGTAGTGTTTAAAGACGCAAGTGAGAGAATCCACAAGAAAAAGTGACCATAGCAAGTGTGCGTGGGCATTTCTGCCACACCCCAGCCAAGCCGTCTTCGATCGGTTTTGCCTGGTCGTTCCTCACGCTAAGGGTCGCCAGCACACTCGATTCCCCATCCCCCTTTTCCCTAGGGATCTTTTGGGGATAAGGGGTGGCAGGCGTTCGCCCGTATATAGCAAGGTAACCACGAGTCCCGATTTACCGGCGAACGCTCTCTCTCCTGATCAGGGATGGAATAAGTAAACCCGACCAAAAAGTAACTTATGTTAAATTTAGTTCCAACTTTACCGGATTCAGATTACGAGATTTGTTATGTTGTGGTTGTTAATTAAAAAAAATGTTGTAATGTTTTTTTATGTATGAAGGAAATTTAAAATTAGCCAATTATTAGGAATTTTCCATTAAACAATGTTTACAGAAAATCTTTTTGTCTCTATGTAAAATATTATTTTAGATTTTTATAAAAAAAAACATAATGTGATCATTTTACGACGTTTAAATGTAGGGAAAATCCCAAAGCTGTTCTGTGACCTTTAACACAGCGTGTCTTTAAAAGTTCTCACCAAATGAGAAACTTTTAATTATTAACTTTACAATAAGTAGGAGTACGGGATAGTTGGCCATGACGCCACATTTCGTCGTCAGGGCCAACTAAATGCCAAACTAAGCCGTACCTAAAAGCTTTGTTAGAAGAGATAAATATTAAATTGTTAATATCTTGAAAAATATTAAATTAATAATAAAACTTTTTAATTATTAATTTTACGAAAAAAAGTGCCCCTTCATAAAAACTTCTTATTAAGAAAATTATATTTCCAAAAACTAATTATTGTATGTTAGGTATACAGGGTGGCTTAAAAAAGACTTACCAAATTAACTTACAGGGTATTTCCTATCTACGGCACTCTAAAGGGTAATTTCTAATGTCATTTTATGAAGAAAAGTTCCTATAAACATATGTCCGAAGTTGCTTTGTTTCTGAAATACAGGGCGATAATTAAAAAAATATATCGATATTTTAAAAATATCTTAAATACCCTTTAAACGATTTGGTTGCAAGTTGTTTTTAAATCTGGCTTCGTATTAAAAATATTTATAAAATACCGACTTTTTAAAAATAATTAACGCCTAAAAACTTTTTAAAGCTTTGTACCATTTTTAGGAAATAACCTGTATCCTAATTTGGAAAAAAGTAACTTTTTGGCCACCCTGTACATCCAACCTAAAAATATTTTTGTGGAAATATATTTTCCTATCAAGCAGGAGTTTTTATTAAGAGGCAATCTTTTTTCGTAAAGTTAATAATTAAAATGTTTTCCATTTATAAGAACTTCCAAAGACACGCTGTATTAAAGGTTTTTTTTTAGAAAAAAATATAGGTTATGCAATGGCTTGCAAACAAACAAACGGTTGGATTTGGGTATAGAACACTATACATAAAACAGGTTTTTGAGTTTTACGTAGAATTAAAAAAATAAATAATATATAGGGTGTTTTATTTAAAATAAGGGAGTTGATATTAACTTTCGGTATAAACTCAAGTGGTAGAACTGTCAAATTTATTTTCATCGTATGTCTTCCACTGACTTTATGACGTTACGAATTTATAAAATTTTCCAAAGTCTACTTTTTGAAAAATCGATCACAGCAGCTCCCTGTGGTGTGGTACATTCTGCATATACGCATTATTAGCCATTATATATTTTTAAAAAGGCTGTAGATCGCCCAGCAAGCTAAAACTTTATTTTGATAAAAGCAATATTGCTGTTTCAATATTAAAAAGACGTTTTTATTGCTTTAATGTACTATTTCATTTTAGTTCGGTTCTGTTCTGCCCCCGCAGTGTTGGAAATTTAACGGAAATAGAGGACGATGGAAATTAAGCAGGTATACAAACGGGAGTGTGTGCACAGAGTAGTTTATTGAAAAGGGAAATATTGTACTTGTCGATAATATATTAAGTCTTCTTAGTTTATTTTTGGGACTTAAATTATGAAGTATTTTATTTTACACAGTAAATTAGTATTCAAGTAAGGTTTTAGTAAATTCATTTTAAATTAAAATTAATAAAAGGCAAAATCAACACCAGGATAAAAAGATAAACTTTTTAAAACGATTTAAATGAAATGCATTTCATACTTTATTATGTTGTGAACAAAAATAAATAACCTTTAAACATATAGGGATATTCTCATGTTATTTATCACATTTTTAGGTATTGAGTTAAGCTGTTTTAATCATAATTAAAACTATTTTTTAAATAATTCGATATTGTCATTTGCTTACAGATTTGTCAATTGTAAGTAATTTTTACCAAACTATATTTAATATATTTACCGTAACCAAGTCTACGCTGATTCTCAATGAAATTATATTGTTCTTTTAAAAGGCACTTAAACTTTTAACTTTAAACCTATTTATTATTTTCTTTTAGTAGAAATATTATAACTTTGAGATTATCTAAAAAAATAAGAACCAAGGATAAATGGAACCAACAAAACTACCCCGGTAAAATTTAAAACAGGTTCAATATATTTTATAATTAATAATTAAATAATTTGGACGCAATAAATTATTTTAGAAGTTTTATTTGAATATTTAATAGAAGCACTTAGTATTAATTTTTTTAGTGTAAATAGTTATCTTTTATCCGTAAAAAATATTGTGTCTGTCATTAATATTTTTAATTATAGTATTAACCAGAAAAATGTATATAATTTTTTAATAGTTGCGCATTGAAAATCTAAGTACCTAGCATTTTTAATAAATATTAACCATATTATTTATAAATTAATAAAGTTCTTTTAAAGTTTTAAGGTGTCTTTTAATATAAAAAAATATAAAATATTTCTTTTTTTTTAAACAGTTATTTAAATTAAATATTTAAAGTAACTAGAAATCTACAATTAGAGGTTATTTATTTTTTCTAAAATACTGTTTATTAGGTAATCTAAAACAGGACTAAAAAAATAAATTTATATATTTAAATGTATTTTTGTGGGAAAGAAAATTATCATTAAAGATAGATAGTTTATTTGAATACAGATCTTTGATATTTTTATTAATAAAATTTTTAAAGATCTATGTACAAAAATTATTAATTAGCATTAGTTACTAAATAAAAGTAAATGACTTAATTTCCTCTGTTGTAATGTTAATACTGATATTGCAATTAAAAAGCGTAATTTGTGCAGATTTACAAAAACATAAACTCTCTCCTTTATTAAAAAGTTAAATGTTTTGCACTTTATTACACTACATCATGATAAAATATAAACACTTTAGGTGTATTTACATAACGACTTCAAACTAAATCTATAACTTCCAACGTATTATTAAACAGACGATCTTCTCGTTTTATCTAACGTATGCAGTATGTAAATTCAAAGCAGTATGGCTATTTTAATATTACCTTTTCCCGTCATCCCCCAAGGAAAAACGTCCCGCGATACTTTGCGATATACAATGTTTGGCGTTAGGAACGCAATAAATAATATGCAAGTCTTTGAGCCAAGCTGTATGCCTTTAGGTATCAACTGTTGTCGCCCAAATAATCACTTCATCATTAAAGCTTTACCCTGAAAACTTTCAGTGTCGACGATTTATTTGGTCGACTATATCTCGGGAAATGTCTCGGATCAAACAGAAAGCATATAGAGGGTGGTTACTGTTACGTGGATAATCGTGAATGTGATTGTCTTCGGCGATACAAACTGACATAAAGTCACATTCTAACAACACACGTACTTTGGAGATAACAAAGGAATTGCTGGTGCTACGGGGGCGACTTTACCGTGGGGTCAGCGTCAGCGTCTTGTTAGAAAAAGGGGGTCGGAGGGAAAGGATAAGGGAAGTTTGCGCCCGAAGTCTTTGGGGGAGGATTTGGCAAAATTAAGTTTTGTTTCTACGAATACACGATGGGAAAGTTTGAAAATCGGACTGTTTTATATTATCCGATATAAGTGGCAGGGAATGTTTTGCTTTAAGTTTAAGTTGGGTATGAGGGAGTTTTTAGGCTTGTATTAGAGTTTGACTACCAACTTAAAATAATTGGATTGAGAGGTATACTTATATATAGCGTTCTGCGTAGATATATTCAATCTTATTATTAATTTACCAAGCGAATTTCTTATTCAGGGTTAAGTGCAATTACCAAGAGGATCTAATTTTATAAAAACACTAGCAGACCCGGCAAACGTTGTTTTGCCATATAAATATTTTTAAGTAATTTCTAGCCTAAAAATTAAAAAAATGTTAAGGGTGGACAGCCCTTATCACTAAGGGGTATGAAAAATAGATGTTGGCCGATTCTCAGACCTACTCAATATGCTCACAAAATTTCATGAGAATCGGTCAAGCCGTTTCGGAGGAGTACGGGAACGAACATTGTGACACGAGAATTTTATATATAAGATATAGCAAACCTAACTTTTGTTACCAACGTTGAATAAAAACAAAAAACGCTTGGCAAAAGCAAAAAAAAGGTCCTTACCTTTCTTGCGGAGCGCTTTAGACGTTTAGACGTAGGCAGTTGGCGAAGCTATCCGCAAGGCCCCTTTTATCCTCTGAAAAAAAACCATTTTTTTTCAACTTTTTACACGTACCTTTGTTCTGATTTACAACTTCGGGCCTCCTCCAAGACCGTTTGCATCGTTAATTTTGGTATTATCACATATCATACCTTCAACTTGCCGCGAGGCTCCACAGGCGCCTACACCGTCTATGCATAGCTACGCTACTGTTTGACTGCCAAAGCGACCCAATATTTTTGACTATGTGCCGTGGTTTGGTAAAAGAGTTGCAGAGTCAAATTAATGTATATTAAAGTCTGAACTGTATTGTTTGCACTGCAGATTGACAAATCAAAAATATTTGCAGTTTCAAAAAGGATAGATCGCTGTACTAGGATTTTAATTGGCTGGGATCGCGGGCTGGATGTGTCAGGGAAGGTATTTTATACATTTTATTTGTTTATAAAAATTGAAATAATTATTTTATATTAAATATTGCATTAATTTATTGAATCTTAACTTTTATATTATGCGAGGAAAGAATAGTTCTTCATACCATATAAAAAGTTTAATAAAAAAAAAAAAAATTATTAAACATCTTTGTTCTGAAAAAAACCAAATAATATATTGTTTAAATTTAAACTACCAGAAAACAATTTTTTAATAATGCTGCACCCAAAATTTGCAATTTTTATGACCAAAAATGAAGAGAAAAAAAGCGGCTTCGTTTTGTAGCCATAACTAAAAACATAATAAACCCAGGTAAAATCTGAAAAAGGTTCTAAAAGAGAAGAATATTTTTTACAATATTCAATATTAATTTTAAAATCTAAATAAATTATACTTTTATCTAGACACTTGAAGAAATATACTTTTTTGGCAAGCATTTTTAACCAATTTTTGTAAAGGTTATTTAATCGTTTTCATAAAACCTCTTGTAAGTTTAAATAGTGTACATTTTTTTCTTTTAAGACCTCTTCTTATGTACATAATGAACAAGATGTTATTTTACTTTTCTTTTATTTGTTTGTTATTTATTTTTTATGTTAACAAAAAATAAAAATCCGGAAAATGTTATTGATTTTTTTTAACAAATGTTAAATTTAAGTTGATTTGTATTATTAAATTGCATTTAAAAGCTTGGCTAAACATTTTTTACGTCATCTGCTTATAAACATTTAATAAACAAACAAAATTTTTGAACATTATTTAATTTTTTGCCATTTTATTTTTTTTAATTACAATTATTTGAAAATTCACAATAAATAAATTTTAAAACTTTTGATAACTTATTAAACAAAATATTGTACAATATTTATATAAGAAGAGCTTTAAAAAAAGTATAGGTACAATATTTAAAGTTATAAAAAATTTATGACAACTAAAGCATATAAAAATTAATTAATTAACAATTAAATAACTTTAACAAAAATAAAGTTAAAACGATTTGACATAGTGACTTATTTAGATTTTAAAATTTAAATTTAATATTATAAAAAAATATTTGCCCTTTGTTTTTTGTTTATAATAATTGCAATTTTTCAATGCGGGGATATTGAAAAATTTCACTTTCCATATTTTTTTTCTGACTCTTAAATACCAACAACCATATTTTTACGAGTACAAGAACCATTTTTCGCAAAAAACTCACTTTTTTTAGAATATTAGACGATAATAAACCAATTATAGCGGTGACAGATTTATCAATTTACGTGCAAGGTAAAAAGTATATTTAAAATTTATAAGTAACAAAAAATTAATTGTACAGTTTAGTTTAGTCCTCTAATAACTTTTTAAAGTCAATATTCGTGTTCCTTTAAATTAGGCACTGGCTAAACGTAAATTCTTTTTACCCAATTTTGTTCTTTTGTTAACAAACGGCATTCGTATTACTATTCATTTCTCTTAAGTGTCACGTCAAATTAAACCAAGCAGAATCAGTCAAATTGACTTTATTATGCTCCATTTTTATTGTGCTGCATTCTATAGCTTGTAAATTCACAACTAAACTACCGCTGAGTTACGGAATACACTTCCGGATGTTAGAGCTAAAACAATAGTGCCATAATATATGCGTACACCCTGCTAACCGTGCACCAGTGCCTCATCTGGGTTTTGACGATATAACAGAGTTGGGCTTAGGGCGTTACGTGGTTTAAAATTTCTGAAAAGTCGTTGTTTTCTTTTATTAAACAGTAAAGTTTACCCAGAATATTAGTTTTAATTTTTTTGGTAAACTGAAAACTTTTATCGGATTTTTTCTATAACACAATTATTGTTAAAGGAGTTTCACATCACTTGGTAAAATATTATGGACAATTATATTAATAAATTAATAATTAGTTTACTTATGGGGCAACGCCCAATACAAAGTAAACCAAAATTATATTCTTTTGGGTACAGCTCTGTCAAAAACTGTAAAGAATTTTTTTGTTTGTGTTTTGACCAAACACTAGCTATTTGGGTGTCCCAAAAGAATAAAAACTAATAATTTTATAAAATTAAAAGAAACATTTTTTATTTACCTTGTACTTGAACTTAGAAGTGGCATTCATGAGTATTTTACCTTCTGGGTTAAGTTCTAAAAAGAACACAGCACTTTTTATTAAAATACGATGCGATGCGAATAGCGAGCATGGTGTGTGGCGAGGGTGGTGGTGATATCTCTTTTGGTAAAAATGAATATAAATTTATTTTATATTTTTTGTTATAAATGGATATTTCTTCTAAATGCCAAATGGACGCTTGCTTCGTGGAATTTATGAAGCGAGTACACACTTAAATAATACGTATAATTTGCCGCTTCATAAATTCAGGCAGTAGTACTAGGAACAGTAAGATGCTTATTTAGTTTTAATCTGCTTACATTTATTAGGTCAGTGGCGGCTCGAGTGGCGCATGAAGAAGCATTTCTGACAAAAATAGTGAACGTCACTGATTTTTGTGCAATTTTTATATATATTTTTTAGTAAAGTACACAAAATTAAAGCTATCTTTGTTTTTCATTATTTTGACAAAGCTTGCTTTGTTTTCAAGACAAAAATTTCCTAAAGTGCATATTCCTGGACCATACAAAATACAGAGATTTTTTTCTTTTCTTAAATTATGGTTTTTAATTTCTTAGTAGCATTTATGTAACAACAACAACTAATTAAATACTTTTTAATCTAATCTTACAAAATTTTACCCAAATAAGCGTTTTAAAAATTTGAAAGTTTTTTAAAGAGTTTCAATTAGCACCTTAAATATGAAAAATTTGAGGACATAGGTTTATATGAACTTTTCTGCATTTAATTTGATGCTTGTCAATGGTCGGTCAATGATTGTCAACTTGTGAGGAATGTAAACAAAGCAGTGGATTTTTTAAAAGCTTAGAAGATTATTTAATTTAGTTTGTTAATTTATTTAAATAATTTACCTTAGTTTTTCAAGTTCTTTCATCACTTACGAAGGTTTCCAAAAGCGTTAAATTGATGCATGTCAATGGTCTGTCAGAGATTGTCAACATGTAAAGAAAGCAAACAAAACAGTGGGTTTTTTAAATGCTTAAAAGATTATTTAATTTAGTTTTTTTAATTTATTTGAATAATTTACTTTAGTTTTTCCAAGTTCTTTCATCACTTACGAAGGTTTCCAAAAGTGTGAATTTGATGCATGTCAATGGTATGTCAATGATTGTCAACATGTAAAGAAAGTTAACAGTGGAGTTTTTAAAAAGCTTAGAAAAACCTAGTTTAAATTGGCTTATAAAAAGGCCCTTAGTTGTTTACCGCAATTAAAAAATACCCTACCCTAATACATAAATTACAATTATTTATTTTTTACCTCATATAATTTCAACAAAATTCTCATGGCGAGTCGCATAAAAACTTCTTTTAAAAAGTTTTTTTAAGCTTTGTGGGTTATTTATTTTCTTTTTCTCCACGGTCTACTAATGTGTATTTTAAATATTATTTATTGAAATTTCTTCTTAATACTGTACTGTTTACATTAAACATAAATCAGATGAAGTCCTAGTTTGTCCCGACAGAATCAGCCGGGACTAATTATCACATACATGAATGCTTCTTATCATACTTGACAGATATTATGTTGGATGTCGACTTGAATGTGATTTAGACCCTAGACGTACTGATAACGGAAAACATTCTAAGCGATATCATCTACGGTACGTCTAAGCCACGATGTTACATGTCAACTGCACTGACGCACGTTAAGTTATTTCTATAGGAATGTTAGAATCGGTAAAGGGAGAATTATGCTCTAATTTGAGTAACGAGAAGAACAATGAACTAAAACGTCATTGGCAATACTGAAATAATTTTTGGTTCTTATATTATTTACTCCAATTTACTTATTGGATATTGTAGACACAATTAAAACAGAAAGGTTTGGCACAAATACAGCAATAGTTCTATTTTAATAATATTAAAAAAAGAGTTTCGAAATTTGATTGCCCTTATTTATTCGCACAAAGTTTTAGGCATTACTATATCTCTATCACGAAAATAAATTTAAAAATTTAAAAAGTATTTCAACTCCACACAAACAATAATCTAAAAAGACTTAAATCTTAGCGTTATTGAACCATAAAAAGCAAATATTTACATTTTTTTTAAGTGATCTAAATGTTCCTAAATGCTATAGGAATAGCAGCTTTAAGATTTTTTTAAAATATAAGGGCAATAAGAATTGTTTTCGACAGTTAATTTAGTTTCATTTAATCTCTAGACGTGGTTGGAAAAGTAAGTTTTTTTCAAAATTTCAAAAGGAGATTTTACTTTTTAAATATATCATTGGTTTTAATTTGAAACATTTTTTTAAATACTATCTATTTCCTTCAATCTTCAAAAATAAAGATAGTTTTTTCTTATGACATATTCGTTAATATGCACCTAGCTCGTATACGCTATAATTTATTTAAATTTTGATCAGTGTTTTGTAAGTCGGTGAATTCAGGGAATTTTATCAAGCATTAAATTTTTGAAGAATTCAAAAATCATAGGTTTTTCATATGGCTCAATCCTTATGGTGGTGACAATATAATATACCGTAATTAAGAAAGACCTTGTATAATATATAATATTAATTTAAAAAATTAAGCTGATATCATCCTTAGGTTAAATAAAAAAATAAGATATATTTTAAGGAAAAAATTATTTTTATACTTAGAATTATTTTTAAACTTCCGTTTTAATCACTAGATGGTAAAATAAAAATAATCCATTTACCTACATTTTTTTATAATTTTTTCTTCAACTTAATTATTTTTTTTATAAAAATTTTAAAAAAGTTTGTTATGATTTTTTATTTGTTAAGAAATATTATGTACATGTAGGTCTTTGTGTTTATTTAATCCATACTATACAGGAATGAATAAATGAATCTATGAAAATGTATGATTACTTGCTGGAGCTTAGCCTGCAACCCACACCTCGTGTTTTAGGGGACTAAACACTGAACATTACCAAAATTTTGTGTATGCGTTGTTTTTTATATTTTTTCTTTAAATTAGGTCATACCAGCTAGTCAGTCAGCAACAGAGAAATTTAAATATTTAGTTGTTTGCGTTGTTGCATTTTAGGACATAACAAGCTTTTTTCTGCAACTTCGTACGCATTAAATTCATTCACAGTATAACTATTCCCCTATTCCTACAACGTAAAAAGTTTGGATTGTATTATACATATAAACCTTTCCCTTGAATCACTTTATCAATAAAAAAAACGCATCAAAATCTGTTGCGTAGTTTTAAAAATCTAAAATCTAAGCATACGAGTACATAGGTACAGCGACTGGTACTAACTATGTAGTAATAGTTACATGTTAATAAAAAAACAATTTTTTACTTTAAGATATATCCTTATAATATTTTAACTAAATTATTCTGGAACATTCTGTGTACGAACTTCTCTTATTAAAACATACAATTATTTTGCCCCCCCAAAAAAAAACAACAAGTTAAGTTTTAGCATTCAATAAATAGTTCTTTATTCTTTTCAAGGATATATTATACAGGAAAAGTTTTTTTTTGTGTTTGGCACTGGTTACTTAAAAACCACTGCAGTTACAGAGGTAATTAAATAGGGAAATAATTGTAGTTTTTAAAAAGTCAAAATCTTTTTTCTCCTGTAGCTCAGTTAATATTTCAACAACAAAAAGTGAAAATAGAAAATTTGTAGATAATTATTTTAGATCTAATCCTTAATCTTAATATACAGATAAAATCCCATATTTAATGTACTACGACATAAACTTGCCAACCATGTCCAAAACTTTTTATTTATTTAAAGTTTATCTTGCTATACATTGTTAAAAGCCCTTTTTAAAATGCCATAGCCAACTATGGTTTTCATTTATAAAAATACAAGTTTGTCATAGTTCATAAACGCATTATTACATTAAATATAGGATTGCACCTTTCTATTAAAAAAATAATTTTCTACAAGTGTTCTATTTACACTTATTGCAATTTTAAGTATAAATTATGCTTTAGAGAGAAAACCATGTTGGAAAATAATTTTAAGGTTAAAAAACGTTTTTAAAACAAGCTGTTATTAAAATGTACCTAAAAAAATAAAATAAACATTATCTATTAAATTTTTAATATCAACATATATCCTCATTACACAAATGATATGATCTAAAAGCTTGTCGCGAGAATAAAGTACTCGTTTTTACTTAGTTTAAAATAGATTAAGTCATTTAATATATTTGTTTATCCATAAAGGTAAATCTCGCGACAAGCTTTTAAATAATAAAATTTATGTAATGAGTTTATATGTTGATATTAAGTTTTAAAGAAAAAGTTTATTTTATTCTTGTTTACACATTTTTATAAAAGCTTGTTTTAAAAAGGTTTTATTAATTTAAAACTTTAAAAATAAAATTTATCCCTAGACATATTTACAAGGTCGGTTAATTTAGAACAGTCTAGCTGTAATAGGCATTTGTGTCCAACTCCCAAAAGTCCACTTCACCAAAAATTTATACAGATTGCAGTAACAAAGTTTAACTTACATTCGTATTCTCGGCAAGTCCATTTACTTGATACCCATAGTGTAGAAAAAACATAAAAGCTTAGTCCGCCATACTGGATTTAAAGCGACTTTATATTTTAAATTACTCTTAGGCGTTCGATTATGTTGCATTTAGAATGACGTCACTTTATTTTTAACTTACTCTTAGCAAGCCCTTTAATTTGATATCCATCTTGTAGAAATGCATCAAAATAACTATTTTACCATCTTGGATGTTCCAACACGTTTGATTTAGAAGCTTCACTTTATTCTTCGGGTTACTCCCAGCAAGCCCTTTCATTTGATACCCATCTTGTAGGAGGGCATTAAAACTAATTATTCAGCCATGTTGGATTTAGAATAACGTTACTTTATTTGACTATACTTTTCAAGTTAGTCTCTCTTTCATTTGATACCCATATTGTAGAGGTGCATTAAAAAAACTAGTCCGCCATTTTTAAAAGTCCGCCATATTGGAGTGACGTTACTTTACTGTTGAGTTACTCTCAACACGCCCGTTCAATTGATACTCATATTGTAGGAGTGCATTTAAAAAACTAGTCCGCCATTTTGTGTGGTCCGCCATGTTGGATTTTAAGTGACGTTACATAGCTAAACATGCATTGTCATCCAAACTAGACGTGTGTAAAATTTCAGCTCAATTGATTAAAGATATATATATGCTTCAAAATCGAGTTGCAAGATTCCATCCGTACATACAGACATACAATGCAAGTTAAATAAAGCTTGTATAAATGTTTTTTTTAATACCTAGTAGGCCATTACATTTTCCGAAGAACCAAAGAGTATTTAAAACCAAGCTCTAAAACTGCAATAATTTTTCTCCATTTAACCATCTCTGTAGCTGCAGCTGTTTCTGAGATCCCTGTACTTAACATCGAAAAAACTTACCCTGTATTCAAGATAAATTCCAACACTTTTTCCTGACAAGAGCTATTTATATATTCGAGTTTTAGGATTGAATACGTCTAGTGAGAGACATATAAAAGCTCAATAAAGTTCTACATATCTTGTTTTTATTACGTAGTACTTTGACTTTGTCTAACAAGAGCTTTATAAGGCAAGGCGTATAAAAGACATATATTGGCTTTTGAGCTGCGAACTAGTCATAAACCGCAAATAATAGCACCTCTAAAATAAAAATATTCAAAGGATTTCTTACTGGTGTAAGCTTCAGCTATCTCAGACCTACTTTAATGGCAGCTAACAAATTTTAAATTTTGCTTAATAGCAATGTGAATATTATATTAATATTTGGTGTTTACAATATCTTTGTATGGAGTCGATACATTTATGATAATTTAATAACACTTTGTTTTAAAAATATTAGGTCATACCGGGTTCCCACGAGATTAATAGCAAGCCTGTTCGTTTCTTGTTTTGTGTTACACGGTTTTGAAATTTTGATCAAATGAATGGTTGGATTAGATGCAGATTTCTGATGTTTTAGATTTTATGTGGCACATCCGGCCTAACCAGAAGTGCCTTTAACTGTATTATTTTAAATGGAACACATATACTATTTTAAAAACCAATTTTACAGGCAATTCCAAGAAAATACAGGTACCATATATTATACCACTCTTAATATGTTTTTGAGAAAATGTCATGTTACCCACCATTTTTAATGCGATTTTTTACATAAACTTATAGTCTTATCACCGTAAAAATACTATTTCCGGTTTTACCGAAAGAACCACAGAATTTGACTTTCGACAGTAAAAAACTTTTTTAATTTAACCCACCACCTTAAGCTTTAAATTTAAATTTTACACTTATTTCTAAATATTTTTATAAAATACATTCTATATCTAAACCTTGTAGTTTTTAAGTTATTAATAGTAAAATATTAAAAATATATTTTCTTAGCTATTTTTACAGCAGTCTAGCGTTTTACTATTAATATCTATAATATATATAAAAGCTATTAGGTTTAAATGTAGGATGTAATTAAAAAAAAGATTAAGAAATAAGTGTTAGTCTAAATTTAAGGCTTAAGATCGTGGTTTCTATTTGAAATATTAAAGTTCTTTACTGCCGAAAGGTAATTTTCGGTGGCACTTCCGGTAAAACCGGAACTTGAATTTTTACGGTTATAGGATATAAGGTTTATTAAATAATATGTGTAAAAATCGCATTTGTCCTTTTCCATCATCATTTGACATCAAATCGATAAAAATGGCGACTGATATGACATTTTTTAAACGCCATAATATATAGGGTTTCATTTAATACAAATATAATTATAATATAATAGGGTGTTCAATTGGACCAAAAATTTTAAAATTTTATTAACGTCCTTTTGGGAAAACTAGTCGCATGGTCCTAAACTGATAAATTTAAAAGTTTACCCCGATTAATATTATACAGGGCAAGTTACAACTAAAAATATAAAAAATGATCATGAGCAAAGTACCTTTATTTTTAAAAATAAGGCAAAATTATATAGGTAAATGTTGTAGAGAATTAAATTTTATGTCAAAATTTTAAGAAATAAAGTAAAAAAATATATTTTTGTAAATTTTTTACATTATGCATTAACAGTTTTTAAACGGAAAATTTGCAGGACCCCTGTTTAGAAATAATTTTTTTTTATATGTTTTCTAATGTAGTATCTGCGCTTATTTTACACTCTGTAATACCCTTTTTTTTATTGATTTCTTTCTATTATAAAATTAAAATATGATACAAGAAGTTATAAACAAAAAAGTTGTTAATACCTAATAATTGTTTATATTTATAAATAGGCGGTTATGAAACGAAGCTGAATGGGTTAAAATAATAAATTAAAGATACAGGTTTACAAGCCATTTAAATATTGGATTTCAATTTGATACCTATTTAGTAAATGTTATAGAACCAAAGAATAAGAAACAAGAAAATCAATTATGACGCCTAGTTACATTAAAATGTAAGTCTGTAAAGTGTTTGCTGGTAAGTTAATTTGTTCTTGCAACACCCTTCTCTTTATTTTTCTAATTATGAATAGCAACAGGTGGCTTCTTTTCCCTACTATAATTTTTAATTTTCGCTTTAGAGACTCCCTAAGTTGTGTTTATGCTTTACTTCATTACTTTCTTAACCGCGACAAAATTTGAGGTTTACATTTTTCATATTGTTAGTACTTGGTAGGGATTTCTTTTGCTTTTAAGTGAAAACGCTAATTTTATTATTTTAGTTTGCTTTTAAGGTTTAAAATATATTGTTTTGGCGATTATTAGTTTTGTTTGACAATTGAAAATATTACTTATAAATAAATGAATACCTCTAAGTTCTCAATTCTTAGGCCTTTAGCCTTTATGGATTGTTCAAAGATAAAAAATAAATAATTGGGTATAATTAAATAAAGCAAAATTAAACAAAAACCTATTCTGCAAATTTGGCTGTTTAAGAATTTTATAAAATCTCTTTTTCTTTTCACAGAATATGTAAAAATCGAAAAACTGCAGATTTACGAAAATAGCGTGAATCAAAATAAAATTTGGTCAATTTGTAATCGACAAATAACACGATTAGCCTGGGAGGAACAAGTTCTCCCTGATAGTGTAAAAAAGATATTCGATTCCAAAAGTGATGGTATCCCCCGGCAGCACCAATGAAGTAAATGTAAGTAAAACCTATTTTTGTATATTTAAAAATGGGCTACCATTTTCATTATTATAAATATCTGTAATTAATTTTGGTGTTTTTAAAAATAAAAATAGGTCTTTGTTTTAAGTTCTATCTTTTAATTTAAAAGTAAAGCTATGTCTCTAGTTACACCTCAATCTAGGGTGTGACAATATATTTTTTTAATTATTCTTTTTTATGTAATTACACTACGTGGTATTAAAAATATACAGTGTGTCTACTTTAGTTCAAATATATGGAAAACTTTTTATTATTAATTTTACGAAAAAAGTTATTCCCTATAAAATGTTCTGCATGGTCTAAAACCTAAAATGCAATCATCAGATATTTATTTTTTGCAGTGGTATATGAGGTATGTAAAAAAATTGCTTATGAGGAAAGAACCATTATTTTTGATATCACCCAAATTTTTTATAAATAAAAATGTTTAGGATTAAAAATAATATTTAATCATGTTCATTTGTAAGATTTTTTTTTGCGAAAACGAGCGTTTCTGTGACTTCTCGCTTGTATGATGGTTCTTAAGCTTTCTTTATATATTACATTTCGAAATAAGTATACACTAATGTAAAATTTTCACCGTTAACAGACGTAAAAAAGGTTTTAAATTAAACAATTTTGCATATTTAAATGTTAATTTAATTCTTTCTATCTTTTTTTTAATAAAAATTTTCAATATAATGAAAAATAAAGGTACTTTCTCTTTCAGCAAATCTCCTAATTTTTTGGTATAACTCTTATACCACTGTAAAAACTTAATATCTAATGACTTTTTATATAGAAAAACTTTTTTTCGTAAAATCAATAATAAAAAGTTTTTCATATGGTGCGAACTTAAGTGAACACGCTGTATATTTTTTCTTAAATATTTGTTTTCTTTAGAGTAATACTTTTATTAAATCTTTCAGACTTCGTAGACACACTGTATATTATTAATTTATAATTTTAATACCACATATATATATATATATATATATAGTTAGTTTCTCACTTGAGAGAGATGAGTCCGAGTCTGAGAAAGTCATGGGTGCACTAAGTGCTCTCGAGAGCTGGTTCTCCGCAAACAATCTCCTGCTAAATGTTGAAAAAACAAAATTAATTAAATTTAACTACCAAATGAACCCAACGGAAACTATCTTTCAAAACGGAGAAAAATCACTAAAAACGGTTCTCTCAGCTACATTTTTGGGAATTGAGGTGGATCATAGATTGGACTGGAGACATCACACCGACGCTTTGGCTGGTAAGATTGCAGGGTACTGTTATGCACTAAAAGTTCTCTCGTTAAACATAGACACTGATACTGCTATTATGGCATATCATGCATATGTACATTCACGGTTGCGATATGGCATTATTTTCTGGGCCGGGGGTGCGGAGGCAAGCAGAATCTTTTTGCTTCAGAAAAGGTGTATAAGGAGTATTTTCAGCCTAAAATCTGTTGAAACCTGCAAACCAAAATTTATTAAATCAAAAATTCTTACCCTTGTTTGTACTTATATATATGAAGCAGTCACCTTTGTAAAAGAGAATAAGGGTTTATTGGGGGACTGCGAAAGAGCTCACAACCACTACACCCGACATAAGGGAAATCTTAAGGGCATGAAGTGTAACCTGTCCTACATACAAAAGAATGTTCATTCGTCAATAATAAAAATTTACAACAAGATCCCTGTAAATATCAGAAACGAAAATGTAAAATTTTTAAAAAGGCATTTGAAAGGGCTACTGATTTCGAAGGCTTATTACACGGTGGATGAGTTCCTGAAAGACAATATAGAGCCGCAGGATTTTGTCTGTAAATATTAAACCTATGTTTTTATAATAATTTTTAACCTATGTTTTTATAATAATTTTTAATATGTGTTTATTACTATAAACTAATGCCTGATTTTAGTATTTTAGTATTATAGCATTATCTTTGTGTTGGATCTGCTATTTTAATGTGTAATTTTTAAATTATATTTTAATGTGTGACGATGCTCTTTGTTGTCAGCTCAATCTTTATGTTTTTTAATATTAATATTTTTATTTTTTGTACATTATACCTCCTAGTTTTTAAGTATTTATATATGACATGTCCTACGCCCAATGGGCATTATTATGTGAAATTTATTATTTCTGGACAAATATAGACTTTTATTTATTTATTATTTATTTATTTATTTTATATATATATATATATATATATATATATATATATATATATATATATATATATATATATATATATATATATATATATATATATATATATATATATATATATATATATATATATATATATATATATATATGTATATTTTTTTTTTTAACTATATTTGTCAATCACTTTTTTACTTATTTTATGTTTTATGTTATATAAATTATACATATTAGAGATCTCTTATAAGATTTATATATACTGTATGACTTGTTTCAATTGTATTTCTACAAAACGTAGTCAATAAAAATTTGAATCATACACATCTCCAAATAGCAAACATATAATCTTTCGTTTTAAAAGTGATATTAGATAATATATTGATATCGAAAATTTATAACTTAAAGCAAGTCATAATAATACAACTTCATAAAATTTGATAAAACTGGTTTTGGCTACAATATAATGAGGTATGATATACAATTTGGGATTCTATCATACACTATTTTTTAAAACACATTACCTTTCTACATCAACCTGATATCGAAAAAAAAGTTCTACAAACATAATATTTTAAAAAGTACATTTTTTTGATCAAAATCTGTCTATTTATTTATGAATCATTTATATACAGGGTGTTTTTAAACAAATGCAAAACATTTTGGGAGGTGATTTCTTGTTTAAAATAAAGGGAAGTTTGATTTATAAGCATGGGGTCAAAAGATAACTTTTAGAAAGATATCGCAAAAATGTATATATTTTTTGCTTAAAAACAAAATAAGTATTTTATTTAAGCGACCAAGTAATGTAAAAAAAACAACATTTACAAATGCCCTAATAGGTGACAGCAAATAACTAGATTTTTTGTAAAATAATTTCCTCTTTCCGGTATGTTATGATTTACAGAGCCTAGTTGCCTTTCGTAGATTTTTACGACCTTGCGCAGTAAACAAACTGGAGGCCCACCGAAAGGTTCTTGGTACATGCGCATTAAAAAGTCATGTCCAGTACCGGACTTAACTCATTATTAAATAATTAAATAATTTAAACAATTTTAAAATCTCAGTATCTTAATGTGTAAAGAAAAATATTCGTTGTAAATTTATATAATAATTTATATTATTTCACATATTTTTACGAATATAAATTTAATAGTAATATAAAAAAATATATATATTATGGACACGATACGTCAACAGTGAAGCAGATTTGCTAAATTATCTTTAAAGAAAAAGTAAACAGATTACCTAGATCACGTTGACAGGAATAATAGTTTAATATCGTAAGTTAAATGTCACTTGATAAAATTTAAAAAAGGATATGACCCAGATTTTGTGATGTATTTTGGACTACTAAACATGAATGCGTGATTGGAAGTCACAATTTTTCTGATCTTAAAAACTTTTGGTATATTTTATTTTTAGTTTAATAGACAGGGGCATGCGAGTCATAGGCAATAATGTTTTTCTTCAGTTCTGAAGTTTTTTAGCAATTTATTCAAGAATGAAAAAGTGATGGTGGCTCAGACATGCAAAATACGTTTTTCATTTTTGTTCTGAACTTAAATCAAGGGTAAATTTTGCTTTGGCATCCACCAATATATAGTTCTTTGCAAAAAGCGTTAAAAAATTTCTGATTTTATATTCCGATGTTTTAAGGTTAGAAGTAAGCATATATCACATATCTGGGTCCAATACTTTTTTTTTCTTTTGTAGAATGGTGTAAGTCAAGGCAAGATAAAGGAGACAAAAAGGAATCGGCCAAAACACAATGTCGTTGTTTCGCAATATTAAAGCTGGAGAATGTCTGTCCAACAACTTCTAAAAATGGTATGAAAAAACATTTTAATTTTTAGTAATAAAAACACTAAAAAAAGGAGTAAATAAAGTATTATGGTGGCCAAATAAATATTATAAAATTGAGCTAGAGAAAACTTGGACATTTGCATGTCATTACACATTTAGAGTTCAGAACATATTACAGAGAGATTTAAAAACAAAATTTAAAATGTTACTACAATAATAACGTAAACGCGATTGTAAATAATATTATTAGGATTAAAAAAAAACTTATTACGTTCCAATTATTGAAAACTGAGTAGCAAATCAGGTGATAACATTTCATTAATTCAGTTACATTGTTAAAACTTAGGTAATAAATTTAGTTGATTTATTTACTTATTTTACTTTCTTTTAATCAGCTCCGGATCTTTATTTTTGTAACGAGGGGCAAGGTTTGCCGTATGCCGCCCCACCCAGCCTTTTTATTGAGAAAAAATTTAAAGAGCAAAAAAATTGCTTCCTTTTTAAATACCTATGTATAATAAAAAATTGAAGACGACTAAAAAAAGGTATTTCTCTCTTACAATTGCCACTTTCTTATACATTCCATGTTGTCCAATTTGCCGCCCTTTGAAGGTGTCACCCGTGGCAGACACCACCGTTTGCCCTCCACCCCTTCTAGATCCGGGACTGCTTTTAATACTTTTTTTTTTAAAATACTGCAACAATTGACATATAGCCTGTTAGACGTATTTAACGTAACTGTATTTTTAAAATTTATTTAAATACGGTACTGACTCAACGTCCTTCAAACGGAAAAGCGGCGATAAATTCACATGATTCTGCCCGATCCTTCATTTGGCGTCAGGCGCGTTCCCCTTTGATTTGCTTGCGCAAAAACTCATTTTTTGCCCTTTGAATTGTATTTTTGTTTCGCGCGGGTAACAAGCATTGGCTATCTATCGAGATCAGTGGTTTCTCCAAATTTATATTTTTGAGGTTATTGCGTAAGTGTCTCTTTAAAATTGTTTAGCAAGAACGATAGAGGTAGTTTATTTCCACCACTTTCGTTAATTCTAAAAAGTACAAAAATACGCAGAAGGGGTATTTTTATAAAAGCAATATTTTCTTGGAATTTCATTTTTTATCGCTTATAGTTTTTGAGATAAAAAATAAAAATGTTTTTTCGACATTTGTTCCGCGATATCTCCCTAATGGTTAACTTTTAACCATATGTTTATAAAGCAAACTACTTTTTTTTTGTATAAGGAATCACCTCCTAAAAGTTTTTGTATTTGTTTAGACACACCCTGTATAAAAGTAATATTTTACATAAGCATCTCCAAATGACGGATATATACAATGTTTTGTTTTAAAAGTAATATTGGATAATATATTCATAGTGAAAATTCATAACTTAAAGCAATTCATATTGATACAACTTCATAAAACTTGATAAAACTTTTAACCACAATTAAATGAGATATGATATACAGTTTGGTATTCTATGATACACTTTTTCGTAAACCATGACAACACATTACCTTTCTATATCAACCTAATATTGAAAAAAAACGTCCTACGAACATAATATTTTATAAAGTAGATTGATCCCAAAACTTCGAAACGCCGCTCCGTTCGAATTCACATAAGCGTATTTTCTTATCTGCTCTTTCCCCTTCGCACTGCTGGCAAGCGCGAGCGCGGTGCGGGGGTGACTTTATCCTTTCGACTGGGATATGCATGTATCAAGTGTCCGTGTGAGACACGTGCGACGCGGGACAAAGGGGGAAAGGAGCCTGCCGAGCCCCGTTGATCAATAAGTATCCGCGGCTAGTGGCTAGCCGTTGCTAGGGAGAGGGCGTGTGTTGCCAGGCAGTGTGGTCGCTAACAACCCTCGAGGGTAGTGATGGCGTCACGGCCACTGACGCCGACGCCATCGCCATATTTACCTGCCATGTGTTTGTTTTCAATTTTCGGTGTATGTAAGTAATTCTAACTTTATACTAGCTAGACTGCCTGGGAACTCGAACGTGATTGACATTTAAATATTAAAACAGCTTTATGAAAATAATATGCTTAAGGCGTACATAGATGCCTGGATTCTTTTTGCTCAACTCTAAAGATAATTTATTTTTAAATTATAATAAAAAAGCTAGCATTTTAAAAGTTTACACTGAAATACAGCGTATCCATCAAATAGAAGGGCCAATACGGGCATCTTGGAAATGGTAAAAGATACGTAGTCAGTCCATTAAGAACAAACAGGGGTTTAATGTAGCTAATAATACGCCATTTAAAAAGTTCCAAAATTTCCGGAGATATCTGAAAAAAAACAATTAAAGTTTTGTTTTATTTGTTTTCTGGCCTGGTAAAAATAGAATTTGAAATACATTTTCCTTTTGCGTGGCCAGTGTTTTCACTCTATTTGACAATGGTTTTATTATTAAATGTAATTTTTTGTTTTTAGGGACCAATACTTTTTTAATGCGGTCTTGATATTCTAATAGCAGATATTAAAAGCCAATAATTTTAATATCTGCTACTACGCTTTTGTTCTGTTAGTTCGGGTAAGAAAGTACTTTATAAATGTAAAATAAGGCGTTTACTGTTTTTACCAAATCCTAATAATTACAGGTTAAAATCACAGCTAAATCATAAAGTGCCACACATTGCTGAAATTAAAACAAAATCGGATTTTTACTTTTAATTTTGGAATATCAAAACCGTATTTAAAAAATATAAGTTAGTGATGCTAGCGGTAATTTTTAAAAATATATACTTAATTAAAATAAGGTATTAATTTCAAACGTAGAACCTTCTATTTTTTAGAAACACTGTTTTTAAATGATAAGTTATCATTTAAAAACAGTTGGAGATAGATACCATCATGGCGTCTCCAGAATTTTTAAATTATTTTATCTAAAAACTGATACATGGGACCAACACCAGATGCTATGAGGCACACTTTGGTAACGAAAACTTTTTGTTTTAGAAAACTTAAGTTTTTTGGTCGGCGTTGTAGATTTTGTATCCTTGACGTTACGCCAGCGCGAGTGGTTGGCATTCTCAGAAGGTTCCTAGTAGACTACTTGCGTACTACATGCCACAGTAGTAATGAACACCGCAGCTTATAAAACAATAATCAAGGACTTACTAGACCCAATTACATACAAGGAGTTACCTCAAGATCCAACACAAAAGCTAATAAAAGAACTAAAATGTTAATTAATAATTCCAGTCTTGAAAATGATGCCAAAAAGAAGATATGCAAAAGCTAAGCAGTGGCACCACGACTCTACGGTTTTCCCAAAATTTACAAGGCCAACATTCCCTTACGTCACATAGTAAGTGCTATCGGACCGCCGACGTACAACTGGCCAAGCATTTACCATCGCTCCTGCAGCCATACATTGGGCAAACTGAGATGTACGTTAACGACTCAAGTCACTTTATTGCTAAAATCAAACTTGAAGATGGAGACATATTGGTAAGTTTTGATATGGTATCGCTCTTTACAAAGGTACCTCTAAACGACGCAATGAATCATATTAGTGCAATATTTCCAAAGAACATATCTGATCCTTTTAAACATTGCCTGACGACCACATACTTTACATGGGACCAGAAGATCCATGAACAAACTGAAGAAGTAGCAATGGGAAGCCCACTAAGTCCAGTAGTAGCAAATTTTTTTATGGAAAAGTTTGAACAGCAAGCCCTAAGTACTGCCCCCTATAAACCAAAGGTATGGTTCCGGTATGTCGATTATACCTTTGTAATTTGGAAGCACGGATCCAAAAACTTCAAGAATTCTTAAACCACATAAAGCATATACTTTCAAATATCCAATTCACAATGAAAATTGAAGAAAATAACAAAATAGCCTTTTTAGATGTTTTACTTACAAGAAGTGGTAAGCGGCTCGGGCACACAGTCTACAGAAAACCGACACATACTGACAGATATTTACACAGAGACTCTAACCACCATCCTTGCCAAAAGTTGGGAATATTATCAGAACGCTTACAAAACGGGCAAAAAAATTGGCGAAGCTGCATACATTCCGCGGGTAACGGACAGAATAGGGCGCCTACTAGAAAAGGTCAATATTAAAACTATATACAAACCTACAAGGAAAGTAAAAGAGTGTTTAAGATCGCTCCAGGACAAAAGGGACCCCTGGCGTGCCCAGGAGTTTATCGGGTACCGTGTACAAGTGGCAGTGTGTATATCGGAACGATCAACACAAGAATTAAAAATATAAAGCTAACTGCCGTCTGGGACACACTGACACATCAGCCGTAGTAAAGCACATTTTTTCAGGCACAGAGCACCACATAAAATTTGAAAATACCCAGGTTCTTGCCAATACCTCATCCCATGCCAGACTGTACAGGGAAGCCATAGAGATACACAAACATACCAACAACTTCAACAAAACAGCAGAATCAATGAAAATCAATAAAATGTGAATATCAATTCTTAAAACCACAAAAATAGCACCACGGCAGGAACAACAACTGCTCAACGACAAAATCTACAACGACGGCCGAATAACCCAAAAAACTTAAGTATAGCAGAAGATGGCCGCGAAAGCCTTACACAGTATATTTTTATTTTGGAATTTGCAAATAAAAGTTATTTTTTTGTTCCCCCTCCCCGTTAGAAAAATCAAGGTTTTAGAAGCGAATCCTATTTTTGTATTTTTTATAATTTAAAGAAATTTTTTGACCAATCTCAAATCTTTTTAAATTGTCTGTATTTTTAAAAAACCATTACCAGTTGAAATATTTTCACGCTATATTTTTATGCAGTATTTTCAGATGCCCCTTATTATCAGAAGAACTAAGAATTTTTTGCAAAATTTAGGATTTGTCAATAAAATTTGATTAAAGCCATGAAAAAAATACTAATAGAGGATTAGCTTTTAAGATAGACATGTGTCATTGGATTTTTCTAGGGGGCCAAACAAAAATTTTTTTCGCAAATTCCAAAATAAAATTTTTCTTTGCCAAAGTGTTTCTCTTAGCATCAAGACCATCTGGTATAAATTTGGTATGGGTCCCAGTTTTTAGATAAACTAAATTTAAAAATTCTAGCGACGCCCATGTATACCATCCAAAACGTCGTGTATCAGTTAAAAATAAACACAATGGAAGACGAGGAAAGTGGTATTGTCGAACATTAATAAACTTGTATTAAAATAAGCTTCTAAATTTATTTAGCATTTAAAAAAACAGCATAATTGATAATGGTCCCTAAAAAACGAAACTTTTGATTTAAAATAATATACCACTATTGAATAGAGTGAAAAAAGTGGTCATGAAGTGCATGCCATTTCATTTAATCTTTTTCTTGTGACACACAACATGACACTTCTCTGTTTTTGAATATTTTGTTTTAAGTGGTATACCAAACATTTAAAAGGTCGGTAAAAAATTACAGGGTAACAATACACCATCTTTGATCAATAACCTGTAATCTGTTAAAAATTTGGTCTGTTATAATTACTTCTAGGCACCTATTAAAAGTAGTCAAAATATAATTCATAAAAAAATCATGTGGTAAAAGTAAGATCTGTCAAAAATAACATCTGCTAAAAACAGGGCTTTTCAATACAATATATTTTTTCTGTTAAAAATGTGGTTAAACATAATAAGTGTTATAAGAATTTTGTCTGTAGGTCTTTATAAGATCACATTTATAATCTCACTTTCTTAAGGGTTCTTTCAAAAAACGATAATTTTAATCAGGCAATAAAAATTCATATAGTTCTGAAAACTAAGCTCAAACCTCAAGTTAAATATTTATTTTCCGGAAGCTCACCAAAACTGCTAAACCCTGATACTTGCTTCCTGAAGTAAAGGAATTAATCTTCAGGACAAATATAGCGTTACAAGGGTTACTATAAAAATTGATAGACGAAATAATTTTAGTCTTAACTTTAATACTGTTTGAGAAGTTCAAAAGGGACATGTCCACATTTTATCAAAAATCGTTTTATGTCCATTTTAAAATCAGAGTTATTCTCTTATTATTATTTTTTTAAATTTATTTCAATTTTGATATCGAATAATTACTATTGATTCAACAGAACCTAACTAAATTACACTTGACCACCGGTAGTTCTGGTTAGTTATGGACTACCTAATATTAACAAAAAGGTAAAAGGTTTGAAAGTAAATCAGCCCTATACATCGAAAAAAACTTACAAAACAGCCAAAGTTCAAACAAAAGTATACACATGTCCAAAATAACTTCTAATATTTTTTATAAAAAATAAATAATAATAGAAACAACTACATCTAGATGTACAAAAGAAATAATTTTATTTAAATATTGCAATGGCAACGTTTTATTTTGTTTTCCTTAAAATATTTGAAAGTGTTGTTTGATTTTTCTTTCTTATTGAACACTCCTTAGTTGTCAGTCAATTACCTAAGAGATCTGGCGATTTCATTATTTGAGTTTTTGTTTAGGATTATATTTTTAATAAAATTATAAACTTTTAAGAGTTAGGGATAGTATGTTCACACGAAAAAGGACTTGGTAATGGTTTTCCGAATTGCTTCGAGTTTAATTTGGCGCATATTTCAATTTTCTGATCACTTTTATTTAGGGTGTTTTAAAACAAATTTAAGGAACTTCAAAAGGTGCCTTCTTTTTAAATTAAAAGACTTTTTGTAAGTACTTATTATAAGTATTTTTTAACATAAATAAATAATTTTATTTTGAGAAATAAACTAATTTATCCCCCTTAAAACTTTTTTTATTAGTGGTTAATAACACGGTAATATCTTATATGATAGAAAACAAGTATTTTTACATAAACAGGTAAGAAAAAAGATCGAATTTAATACACTTTATATTGATAAAAAGGGTAAAATGACTTATTGATTGAAAAAAACAATTTTCTCAGCATCATCTTTGTGCGAAATACACAGTTCTGCACCTGACGTCACTAAGCCTTTTAGAACAAAATCCGGTAAATGATGATGCCAAATTGTAAGTATCTTGACTATTGTCAAAAAAAAGATATTTTCAAAGATGCATCCGTAACCCAAAATTATGTTACTTCAATGGGTGCCATTTAACAGAAACATGACATCTCCTTAGGCCGTGTTTATGTTGGAGCGGTTTTGAGCAAGCTTCTCAGCGCGACTCGTCCAAGTAACATAAAGGTTATTTTATCGAACCGCGCTGCTATACTCTCCCAAAACCGCTCCAACATAAATACAGTCTCTCAACAATCACTATACATTATTATGGCTAAAATCATATCGAATTCAAATCTTAGTATAATATTGTACTTTGCCATCGTATGCGAATACGGAATATAATAATAGAGACAAAAAGTAGTTTTAAAAATCATCTCGTATCTTTATCCGTATCGCAATGCGCTTGCTCAGAAGCGATACGTTAGTTCCAATCCGTTGCGTTAAACTTCAATACGGCATACATACGTATCCGTATCGCGATCCGTAACGTATTCCGACTTTGGTACGTCAAAATTTGAAAAGAAGAAGATTCATAACCATAAAATTTGATTAATTGATTGACAAGTAAGTTAAAAGCTAAATAGTTAAAAACATTGGATTCAAAATTGCAACCATCGTTAAATTTAACACGTTATAAAGAGCAGTTGAACCAAAGTAAAATCAAGAAAAACAACCGTTGGAAAAACTGGTTAATTGTCTAGAAAGTGGAGCGCTGATCACAAATTAAAAATAATTCTTTTCGGAAACGTTTCATTTCCGAGATATCCATCATCAAAGTTGAAAATTAAACTAATAATCTATTTTTTCTATATTTCCCCTTCTTTTGCGGACAATTCTTGTTTTAATCGCTAAGGTGGCCCACAATATTGGATTTTCACCTTTTAAAACTCCTTTTCTACATATTTTACATTATTTTTGCATTAAATTGCATAGCTATACTTTGAATCATTTTAAGCCCTATGTGTATGTATATGTTGCAGCATTATCAAAGTAAAGTAATGCAATTTAATGCAAAAATAATGTAGAAAACGTAGAAAAACACGGTGAAAATCAAATATTGTGGGCCACTTTAGCTTTAAATTAAGAGTTGTATACAAAAAGAAGGAGGAATATAGTAACAATAGGATAAGTTTGATTTTCCACTTTGATATTTTGGGAACAAAATGTTTCCGAAAAATAATTCTTTTAGATTCATGATCAGCGCCCCAAAACTCCATACCTATGCCAAATTTCGTTAAAATCGGAGTTGCTCCCACTTTCTAGACAATAACCAAAAACTGTTAGGCGTCTGTTTGACACCTTTAAGGTAAGGCTACAAAACCTAAAAAATTGATTTAGGTGGTTTCATAAAAAATTGTAAATTACTTTACGTAAGTATGCCTTTTAAGCCGTGCTTTTAACATTTTTATGATCGCCGACGTATTGTCTCTCGTTGCGTATACGGATAGGTATAAGTGTGCATATTGATAATTTTTGTCCCTAATATCTCTTTGTTAGTTTTATTTTAAATGGATCAATCTCTTAATTCTTTCATCATGATCTACGATCATGATTTCGTTGTCACCTCGTATACTAGGTTTGAATAATAGTTCATTAATAGAAAATCGTTTAACTTTTGTTCGATGTTCCAATTTCTATAGTTACTCCCCCGTAACTTTTCCCGACGTAAAGGAATTAATTTACACGGCAAATATTTAACTACGTACTTTCCCATAAAATATAACAGGGCCTCAAAGATGCCACCGCTGGCACGTTACACTGCAAAAGCACTCCTGGCAAGAACATCAAACAAGCCTTGTACTATGTTGAAATCTTGCACAAGAACATACATACTGAAATTGAAAACAAACACCATGGTGAAGGTGAATAAATATATTCGACGTTGTGACAGTCTGAAAGTATAGCTATCTATGATGGTGGCAAAGTAAATTAAATTGGGTTGAAGAAATGGGCTAGATTAACTATGGCTTTAATTTTTATTCGTTAAAATAAAGTGGTCTTTTTTCCAAACGAAGTGACTAGGGGCACGTTGATGTGCAGCGATTATTTTTACCGGGCACGTGTATGACGTTACTACTGAGCGTGCCATTATGCATCATCAAAGTTGAAATTCAAACTATCCTTAATTTGGCTATATTCTGCCTTCTTTTGCACAAAATTCTTGATATAACACTAAATTGGCATACAATATTTTATCCAACATCCTTAAAAAACCTGTTTTTAGTTATTTTACACGTTTTTATTAAATTCTAATTTTTTTACTCCCAAAACGCTGCAATCATGCATACACCTATGTGTATAGTGATTTCAAACATAACGACTTGATTTAAAGCAAACCTTTTTATTATATTAGTGTTGTTTATTAGTGTTATATGAGGAATTTAGTACAAAAGAATTTACAGGGAGAATATAGTAAAAATAAGGATAGTAGACAGTAGTGACGTCATACACGTGCCCGGTAAAAAATAATCGCGGCACATCAACGTGCCCCTAGTCACTTCGTTTTGCAAAATACATGAAGTTAGGTTATAATTTTCTGTGAATTTAAATAAGTGTTGTGTCATAAAATCAGTATTCAAGTAAAAACGAAAAGAAACAGAAAATAGTGTATTTCCTAACTAGGGCTGAAAGTGCCACTTTTCGCTCGCGACTACATTTGACCAAACGACGCGACGCGTAGCGGAATTTAGTAAAGCAGTCAAGTGCAAAAAAAACACTTTCGACACGTATTTTTTCTACGAGCGTAAGGAGAACATAAAAACAAAATAGTATTATTTTTTGAAAATTTATTTTAATACAATAACCTGATCCTTAATTATTATTCTTGGTATCAGTTTGTGGCATTTTGCAGTTTAATAGCGGATTAAAGGATTGTTTGTGGTGTGAAAATTATTTCACTTCTTGAGTTAGTTTGGCCAAAGCAAAATTTTTTTCAAGTAAACTTGAAAGTGCATGAAAATCGTTCATTGCGACTCTTCAATATTTGGTTCAAATTTTCTTTTACTTTTCCGTACTAGTGCGGAAAAGTGACACTTTGCAACTAAAATGCGTGTGAAAATGTGCACTTTTTTGTATGCGAGTAGGAGAACCATATTTTTCACGGTATATAAAAAGTAAGGTAAGTAATATGAGAAGGCATCCTAAGACGTTAAAGAGCAACGCAATTTCTTACATGCTTTATAATAAGCTATAGATCGAATTGTAAACTCAGTAGCGTAGGCGTAGGCGGTGTAGGCGGTGTAGGCGGCGTAGGCAGTCGCCTACGGCCTCGCGCCTGGGGGGCATCACGGCAAGGTAAAGGTATGGAATGTGATATAGGAAAAATATCAAATTGAAAAAGGGGACGGTCTTGGAGGCCCTGCAAAACTGTAGAACGTGTAAGAAAAATAATAAAGGACCTTTTTTGTTTTTTTTGTCTTTTTTTTTTTTGCTCTTCACTTTTCCACTGGATAAAAAGGGCCTCGCAAAAAAGCTGAGGACCTTCTTTTTGCTTCTCAATAATTTTTCGCCATGAAAGGGGCCTCGCGGACACGACTTTGCTTACGCCTAATTTTGGTCACGCAACGCCACTGTGTAAACTATTTTTACCCATCTGCTTACCGAATAAAAACATTTTTTTAACAATAATAATATTTGGGTTAATTAGTTTAAAAAATCATTGTCATGGCTTTGATAAATTAAATAAAAATAAATTCTAATTTTTTTTTAGGTCACTCTGGTATAATGCCAATTTTTATTTTTCATTTTTTATGTTTACTTTTTAATTTAAAAAATAATCGAATTTTAAAATTATTATTATTTTTTGATACATTTGTATAATTTAAAATATAACTAATGACAGAGATAGGCCCGAAACGTTGCGTGAAGAATTAAAATAAAGACAATGGAAGTCCGAAATTCTTTTAGTATCACTAATGAAGAATTATTGTTTACAACATTCAAATAGAAATTAAAACTTCCTTACACATCTTATTCATTGGTTGGTTTTAGAAACAAAAACTTTATTCTTAAACATATATATATAATTAAAATATAAAAGATAATAACGATATTGTTTTTTACTTGGTTTTATAGTAATAAAAAAATATATACATTTTACATCCTCAAAGGCTCCAAAACAAATTTAATTTGTGGCATATTAAAATGACATTCAGTTTAAGTAATCTAATATCCACAACAAAAGTTTCCTTGGTAGAATTTACATGAAAATGCATCAAGCTTTAATAAATGCGAAACCTGCGAACTTTCCTTGAGGTTGGATATTGTACAAAAGGCTTTAGTAGTATATAATATAGTACTAAGGCAACTCAATAAGACTGTGCATGCATGTATTATAATTATTATGACTTTATTAGCATATATATTAACTTGGGTTATAATGTATAATATTCAGAGTAGAATACTCAACAAGGAATATGAGGTTTTTATTATTATTAAAAAAATTCGACTTCAAAAGGTAAACAAAACTTACTTAAAATTTAAAAAGAATGAATTAAAAATTAAAAAATTTAGTGGGATACTAACATATGGTATTAAAGTATAAAAATCTTTGGAGTATTAAGTCATTAACATTTAGTAGTTTAGCGGAATGTTATTATCCGACTTCATTGTTCTTAATTTAACTTTTCTTAATTATTTTTTATTTAATATTTTTATATTTTTAGTTAGTTTTATTTCTCATTTTGAAGTCGGCTTTCCTTTTTTATATATTAATTTTACTCTTTTTAGTTATTCATTATTAACATTTAATCGTGATCAACCTTAAAAACATCACTAGTACCTTTTTTCTCACGTAAACAATAATTCGCACAAAACGGCAATGCTACCCTCAATAGGTATAAGTTGGGTACAAGAGGCAATACCTGACCCACAAAAATAAAATACACGCATTAACACAATTTAAAATAGGAACTATTTATTAGCTAAATAACAACGTCATGACAAAGAAAACTAATTATGATATTACATTTGCTACCTTGATTGTTCAAACATCTTGCATTGGTAGCATATAATATCTACTAGAGGCAGCTTTGCTTGAAAAATAAGTCTAGTACCTTTGTCTTCTCCGATCCTGACTGGGTTTTCTTCTGGAACCACCGCGGAAGTGCACTCTTTTGACTTAAAAAAATACTTTTTAAAATCAGTTAAAATTGACAGAGTAATCGGTGTACATACATTAAAAATAACATAGGTGTCAAACATATAACCTCCACCATTTTTTGAAATTGTTTAAAATTAACCGGTAATTCATGTACTAAATGTTATATAAGATGTTCTCACAATGTCAACAAACGAATTTTAAAAGGTGTTTGTAAAGATGGGTCCACATTTAATAATTCATTCTGAAAGCGATGCCGCCAAGTACACAAAAAATAATAAACCATCACACTTTATGGTTAAATCACAAACTTTGCAAAATATTTGCCCTTTTTTTGTATAAACAGGCATCTATGTATAAGTCTTATATAAAATAATAATAATTGTATATTAAAGAATGATATCAACATTGTTAAAAAAAAATAAAAATAAAGAAAATTTGCCAACATTTGGGATTTGATACAATATGATCTAATTCACGAAGAAAATACAAAAGAGAATTCGCTTTCAATTTTTTTTTTTTTTTGATTAGTCTCAAAAATAAAATAAAAAATTTATTTTTCAAAGTACCTATTTTTTTTGGCTAATACCATCTGGTATATGTTGCCATATCTCACTTTTCATATATATAAAAAAATATATGTATATTTAAGTTGCCCGCCTGTGATCACCAATCCTAAACCCATCACTGAAAATTAGTAAATAATTTCACGTAATCGTTATTTGCGTGACGTAGCCCATACAATAAAATGATAAATGACTGTTTTTCTCTACCTGGCCATTCAGCGGTCGGTCATTCGTTTCTCGTTTTGACCCGAGTCCGAGTTGATATATGGTGTGTTTATGCGACGAGTGGCCAAGCACAAAGGTCAGGAGGTGTGTTGGTCAGCACAGCGCCCTACGGGGCGCGACCCCGGGTCAATTGGCCGAGGCACGGACGACCCTTGGCCCTTGAAAGGGCCGGTTCTGGGGCTTGAGGCGCAGGCCAACTGGTTTGTGGTTAAATGTAGTTGCAAGGAAGTTAAAGTAATAAATTTAACAAGATGTCTATGTAGGTAGAATGTGTTTTAGTATTACATTATTTCCGAGACCAATAAACCTATATGGAAAAAGATCTATCTTTGAAGTAAAATTTTAAGTCTTAGGGAGCTATTTAAATTTGATTCTAACCATTTGAATCTCATATTTTTGAGAAATTTAGAAAACGTCTTCCATTTATCAAAGAACATCTTTTGAAGTTTGAGGAAAATTATTATCTATTTATTTTTTCTAGTTATTAGTTTTAGGAACAAAATGGGTACCATGTATTTTCCTGAAATAAAAATATCTTTTGGAATTATTATTTAATTAAAAAAGCAATTAATTAATTTAATTATTTTTTATCCAATGAACGGTTTTTGTGTAAATAAAAACAAATCATTTCTGGGCATGGTAATATAGCTATATAATTCTACAGTATTTAGTATATTATAGACATGTAAAGAGTACGACCTACAACTTAGTTTGCGTTACCCCCATTATATAAAATAAAAGTTGCAATACTCATGTATTGACCAATATTCTTCAATAAAAAAATATTTTGCTTAAAAAAATATATAATTTCAACTACTGTAGAATTATACAAGGTGTTTCCTAACTACGGAACGAAATTTAAGGGGGATTTTCTATGTCTTTTTATGGAAACAAGTTCTTATGAGCATATGTCCGAACTTGCTTCATTTCTAAGATACAGGACGTTAATTTTTTTTAAAAGTCAATATTTTTAAAATATCTTAAAACCCTTTAACTGGTTTAAATGACTTTTGGTACACTTATTTGATGCAATAAAGTACTTGTATATATTTACCTAGATTAAAATTATTGGGTTCAGTGGATACCATATGTAATATTATTCAGAAAAAAGAACGTCCCTGATTTTTTACATAGTTATTTTTTTCGATTAAGCAATTAAAAGTGCAGTCCCTTATTTTTTTTTCGTATCCAGCCCTATTTTTGAGAAAAAAATGTAAGCCCTTTTAATTTTCTCTAAAAGTACCCATAGACAACATAGTAAAAAAAAGAAATAAAAATAACCAATTATTTGCTTAAAAATAAATGAGCAGTCGTGTATTTTATTGGAAAACTTTTTTTTTTATTTACAAGGGTCAAAACTGTTTATTTTTTATTTTTGAATTTTATTTTATGCTATTTTTGGATAGGTACCTACTTTTTAGTATCACTTAAAGTGGTTTCATTTTTTTTCTCGGAAACAAAAACGAAGAAAATACAAAAGACTAAAAAGTTGCATTTTTATTTGCTTAATTAAAAAAAAATATAATAAAACTTCATAAAAAGCCAGTGGCGTAGTTTTTTTTTAATAATATTGTCTGTGGTGCCCACTGGGACGTCACTGGGCCCAATAATTCTTTTTTAGATTAAGCTTTACAAAGCGCCTTATTACATTGCTTTTTAAGATATTTAAAAGGACATGTCCGGACATATGCAGATTTTTGATTTATGAAACCTGCCAACACGCATTTGATAACAATCATAGAATAAACTGGGATGCTTCGAGCATTTTAGCAAAGGAAACTTGTTCTAAAAAACGCAAAATCAAAGAAAGTGCGTATAAATTATTAAATAAAGATAATTGTGTAGCAACAATTTCAGTTGGTTTAAATAACACTTGGTTGCCTTTACTTGATACTGAAGTATCTTCAAGAAGACTAAAAATTAACTAACTATTCACCTTTTTGTAATATTAACAATAAATACACTAGCAACCAGTTATCTATGTCACTATGACACTATCACCAAACAAACATATTTGACATTTAATGTCAAAGATTTCAGAATATCCTAAAAAAGATAAAAATTTAAATTTTAAAACCTTAATAATAGTAAATTTTTTAGTTTTATTACTTTCATTTAACTTATCTTGACAACGGTAGCAGATTTGACACCGAAACGTCGATTTTTAATTATCTTTTCACTTGTTTAAAATTTTTTGGTTCTTTAGTACTTTTATCTTAACTTTGGCGTGTACCCAAATAAAACCATCAATTAAATGAATCCACCGAACTACAGAAAATATCTTCAATTCAGTTTTGTTTAGACAATAAATTATACGAGTACTTCATCAAAATAGTTAATTATTTAAGTTTGTTTAAGCTATTTATGTTTGTAAATAAAATTCGGTAAAATTGTCAACTACCAGATTACCATAATATTTATATAAAGTTGTTCCCATTGCGAAAAGTTACATCATGTAATTGCAAAGAAGTTTTACATTTTTAAACTTTTAATTTTTCTTTAAAATAGCCATATACGAAAGAAAATCTTATATTATATTTAAAAACAATTTTGAACGCCCATGTTTGTAGCCAGTATTTGGCGTTTTCGTCTACGCGACGTCCGTCGGAAGTGATAAACGAGGGTGCGGACCCCGAGGGATGCCATTTATGCGGGAGAGAAACCCACCCCTGCCGCCACCGCCAGCGCCATTTTGACTGGAACACGGTCGATTGACCAAGCGGACCAATGGCATTATAGGCTGACCTGCAACTGTCCTTATCTAACCACCGCAACAAGCTTTCGTGCGAGGGTGGTATTGACCGGAGGTCAAGTGTTTTGGAATTTGAAGGAAGGGCAATTCTACTTTTTAGATAGCTCTTTTGCCTTTCAAAAACAGTAATAATAAATATTGATAAAAGCATTATATATTTATATATTTTTGCTTGAATGTTTTAGACCAATACCAGTTTTATTAATTTTATTATTAAATTAGTAGCTAATTTTTTTGATATCTACTTTTAATTTTTAATTAATAATTTTCTAAGAAAACCTATAGTTAAAATTTAAACTATATGTTTTCTTAGGACGGGTGTAAGAAAATTATTTCAATAACTTTATTTAATTTATTTTTCTTTTGTAAAGTAACTTCTTTGAAAGTATTGAGAAAAACAGGTAGTTACAAGAGTAAAATAACTACTTAAAGATGGAGGGAAATGCTATATTAAAATTCTTGGTTTCTTGTCGTATTTATTTTTATAATTTATTGTATTTGTTATTGTTGTTACATATTATGTGTGGAAACTATTTTTGTTGTCAGGTGTAATAGGTAGGTATTAATCTTAGGGGTAATTAAAAATAATAATTGTTTGTTCCATGGTATTAGACAGTTTAAATAAAACATTAGCTGAATTGTAAACATGTTCTATATTATTTGGCGAATTTATTATGTCATAAATGTCAAACAGTAAATCAAAAAATTTATTATCTAGTTTTTTAACACATTTATTCCTAATATAAATAAATTTTTAAATAATATGTAAATTTATATATTTTTGTTAGTGTATCCTAAAGCTACTTGCTACCGGGTGACACAGGATGTTGTTACCCTTAATTTTTTGTAGTTTTCAAGAGAGACTAATAAAAATTTAACAGTATTATTAAAGCGTAATATAACATTTTTGTCATTATTAGGACCTCAAAATCACTTCCGATTTAACCGGAAGTTCCATCAACTTTCTTATTTTAAATACAAATGCCTAACTATTTTCCTATATTTGTATTCTGTATAAAATTCTCTTTTTAATGATGTATCATACAGGGTGTTTCTTTTCATAATAGCGACCAGAGAAGATTTTTAAAGAAAATCAAATGCCGCCATTATTTCTGTTTCGATTTTTTTTGCTACGTAGGCTGTTAAAACAAAAGAATTACCTATTTTACTTTTACAGGTAGTTAGATATTCCATTTTCTTTAAAAAAGTACGTAGATTTTGTAAGTTTAGTTTTTATTGTAATTAATGAGAGAAAATTAAAAAAATTGACAAATATTTTAAATGGAAACACCCCCATTATATTTTATTTTTAAATTCTACACCTAAACCTTCTTTTAATGACGTATCCTAAGATATTGTTTATTTTCAAGAGGGCGGCCATAGATAATTTAATAAAAAATTCCGTTATTCGGATGTCGTCAAAAAAAAATGATCTATGGCCCCCATCTTAAAAATAAACACTATGTCGTGATATGTCATAAGAAATAGATTTTAGTGTAGAATTTAAAAATAAAATAAAATTAGGTGTTGCCATTTAAAATGTTTGTCAATTTTTACTTTTCTCTCTAGTACTTTATTAAAGAAAAGGGAATATGTCACTACCTGTGAAAGTAACATAGGTCATTCTTTTATTTTCACAACTTACTTAGCAAAAAAATGTATTTAAAATAGAAATAATGGCGGCACTTGATTTATTTTAAAAATGTTTTATGGCCGCCATTTTAAAAGAAACACCTTGTATGATATATCATTGAAAAGGGAAGTTATACAGAATATCAATATAAAAAAGGCACTTTGTATTTAAAATATAAAAGTTGATGGTACTTCCGGGTAAACCAAAAGAGATTTTGAGGTCCTAATAGTGACAAAAAATGTTAAATTACGCTATCATAATACTGGTAAAATTTTATTTATCACTCTTGAAAACTACAAAAAATTAGGGGGTAACAACATCCTGTGTCACCCGGTATACTTCACACTGGCGTAGATAATATTTTAAGGGACTATATCTAAAACAGAACATAGTTGTCAAACATATAAATAACATCCTCCTTTTTTGAAGTCAGTTAAAAACTAGGACATGGAACCCACATTAAATTTATACCAGATGATAGTGGCGTTAAAAAGAATACTTTGGTAGAGAAAATTTAAAGTTTGAAATTTGCGAAAAAAAATTAATTTTTGGATCACCTACCACTCCCCAGAAAAATCTAACTTTTAAGAGAGACCCTTTTTATATTTTTAGTAAATTAAATTAAATTTTATAGGTAAATTTTATATTTAAAAAAATATCTATGTAATTAAATTTTCCTAATTTTAAAAAATATGTTTTGGATATTTATTTAACTTAGGCGTAAAAAAAAACTTTATTGAGGAATTTATTTTATTCTTGTATTTAATAAAATTCATAAAGATTATACACTTTCAGACTTGGCTTATTAAATGTTCTAACCATTAAAAACAAGCCAAGATATATAAGTTTGACTATTTTGTGTTTTTTTATATAGCAATTTCGTGTGTTGTCATTAACCTTTAGCATGTGCACAAACAAACAAATTTTACAAAGTTGTATTACAAATCAATAAACGAAAACTATTACATTCGTATTTTTTGTTTATAATACAAAAATATAAAACAATAGGTTTGTTCCAGCGGGTTAAGAAATGTTTGCAACCGTTCGAATTCTGCGCACGTCAAATTTGTCGTTCCAGCAGTGCCATGTTTGTAACAGTATACAATTGTTTGTTGTTCCAGCAGTAGTTTTAAGATGTTGGAAACATGTTGGAAACAGTTTGAAAAGTTTGCAAACTTTCTTTACACATTACTGACAAATTTTTAACATAACCTTTCTTACGTAGAATGTAATAAAAACACAAATTTTACTTTGTTATTTTGTCACATATTTTATATTGCTTTTTGCGTTACTGCAGTTTCGACATACTATGTCATTTTCAAACGACTTTTTAAAGTGAATGAATTACAAAAAGTGCATAAATTTATACCTTATACCGTAAATTTAACATCTGGTTTAACCTTTACAATTGTTAGGTCCTATCTTTATTGTTACAAGTATATTGCTATAATAAACTTTTACAGTTAGTCAGAAAATATTAAATAATTGGGAATTTTTTATGTCTGTTTGCAGATTAAGAAGATTTACATTATTATTTTTATTGTGTTTATAAATTTCTATGTTCTCTAATATATCTAATTTTTACTTTTTTGTTCTAAGTGTAAAATTTTTATACTATCTATATTAGGGAAAGAATGACCAGAGTCTAGAAAATGGTTTGAAAAATTTGAATTTCTTTTGCCTAATCTAAATGATGCGTAGTGTTCTTTAAATCTTTCGAAGCTTCGCCTGCTTGTCCTATGTAGCAACTATTGCACTCTGAACATTCTAGCTTATAAACTCCAGATTTTTATGTTTATTAATCTTAGTCTTTTACGTTAAAAGGTGGTTGGATAATTTTGTGATGGTTTAAATGCTATTTTCATATTATTTTTACTTAAAATATTTGCTATTTTGTCAGATATAGGTCCAAAATATGTAAGGGTTGTGTATTGTCTGTCAAGTTGGATGCTTTTATTTTTGGGCATATTTTACTTCATGGTATTTAATTTCTGTCTTTTGTTAATTAGGTTATTAATGTGTTTAATTTTGTAGCCGTTATTTATGGCAATCGATCTGATGGTATTTAGTTCTTTGTTTAATTTGTCTTGTTCTAGTTGGATGGCAAGGCTCAGTGAACCATGATCTATATGCGAAAATGTGGCTATTTGGGTGATTAAATTACTAGGAATGGTAGTATCGAAATGTGGGTTTCTATAAATATCATGATATTTATAGAAAACCCACATTTTCAGATACAACCATTCCTAGTAATTCTAATCACCCAAATAGCCACAAATTTTTCAGCATATAGATCTATGGTTCACCGAGCCTTTGCCATCCCACTAGAACAAGACAAATTAAACAAAGAACTAAATACCATCAGATCGATTGCCATAAATAACGGCTACAAAATTAAACACATTAATAACCTAATTAACAAAAACAGAAATTAAATACCATAAGTAAAATATACCCAAAAATAAAAGCATCCAACTCGACAAAAATACACAACCCTTACATATTTTGGACCTATATCTGACAAAATAGCAAATATTTTAAGTAAAAATAATATGAAAATAGCATTTAAACCATCACAAAAATTATCCAACCACCTTTTAACGTAAAAGACAAGATTAATAAACATAAAAAATCTGGAGTTTATAAGCTAGAATGTTCAGAGTGCAATAGTTGCTACATAGGACAAACAGGCCGAAGCTTCGAAAAAGATTTAAAGAACACTACGCATCATTTAGATTAGGCAAAGAAATTCAAATTTTTCAAACCATTTTCTAGACTCTGGTCATTCTTTCCCAATATAGATAGTATAAAAATTTTACACTTAGAACAAAAAAGTAAAAATTAGATATATTAGAGAACATAGAAATTTATAAACACAATAAAAATAATAATGTAAATCTTCTTAATCTGCAAACAGACATAAAAATTCCCAATTATTTAATATTTTCGACTAACTGTAAAAGTTTATTATAGCAATATACTTGTAACAATAAAGATAGGACCTAACAATTGTAAAGGTTAAACCAGATGTTAAATTTACGGTATAAGGTATAAATTTATGCACTTTTGTAATTCATTCACTTTTAAAAAGTCGTTTGAAATGACATAGTATGTCGAAACTGCAGTAACGCAAAAGCAATATAAAATATGTGACAAAATAACAAAGTAAAATTTGTGTTTTTATTACATTCTACGTAAAAATGTATTGTCACAAAGTAACGGACTACTCAATAGATTCTTTATAACCTTTCTTGTATTGACGTATAAGCAGTATGCACGCCTTGTTTATTTTTCCTTCCTGCAGAAAACTGTTGCCAACATTTCTGACTAGGTAATGTTTGTAACAATTTCTGCATTTTACGATTGTTGCTAACATGTTTTTAAAATTCTGCTGGAACAAACTTATTAATTATAATTTTTTGTTAAATACGTTACCAGCTGCAGATATTCTTAGTCATCACATTAAAATTACTTACCAAACGGTGATAACATTTACATTAAAACCTAAAATGCAATATCCTAGTTATCCTTATGCTTTATATTCAGTATTTGTAGTTCGTAATACAGCAATTTTCAGAATGGAATTCATTTATTCTTATTTCTCTTTAATGAGTACTTTTAAAAACGTTAGCTATATTATTTCATTACTCTATATCAGAAAAAAACATAAACATGTTAAGTAAATTAAAGGCACTAGTACCTGTGAGAAATACTTTTTTAGATCGGGGGTATGGTTAGTTCTTGCCTTGAAAAGTACAGAGTGGTGCCTTTTCGTGGACCTTACAAGGATATAGCGGAAACTAAAAGAAATAAAACGAATCTGATTGCCCAATTAATAAAAAGTACATCGTGGCCAACTTGATTCGTTTTTGGAGATACAGAGTGTTTTTCAAATTTTGTCAATTTGGCCAGACACTTGTAACTTGCTTGATATAGGGAGGTAGGAAAGGTAGAAAAAAAAATTTAATAGAAAAATTTTAGAGATTTTTACGTAGGAATTCAGTGGTGTACGTATATTTTTCATTGACTTTTATTTTGAAGTTATAACACAAAGTTCAGCTTTTTAATGAAACACCTTGTATATTTTATTAGCCTTCTTAAAAGCCGTAAAAATAGCATAATGATATATTTAATTTGTCATAGTTTCGAAAATATAGCCATCGTCAGAATTCGATAATAAAATGGCAATATTAAAATAAAACCCCAAAACAGAAAAAATATAACTATGACCTCTTTAAAATTATATTTTTCAAACTAAAAAAACAGACTAAATTCATTCGACTTTAACGTCTGCAAAAACGTCAATGTGTTTTATGGCAATTACAATACTTTTCTTGTAGCGAGAAAAATAAAAATAATGCAACAACAATTTTAAAAATTAACTCCATTATGTTTTTTCGCCTTCTAGCTCACAATATAAAGCCAATTAAAAACTGGCTTAACATGTCTCAGTTCCTTTTTCTCAACTTTCGTTTTCAATTTAAAAGTTGAAAAGTATTTGTTTTACGTTTTAAACTTTATAAACTGCTGAGAAGTTTCGTTGATAACTTTCTCTTTTAATCTACTTGAGTTGGCGAAGTCTTTATTCAGCCGAAAAATTTAATATGTGATTTTTTTCAAATAGGAAGTATATTGAGACTTTATCGCAAGTTAAATGGATTTAAGAATGGATGAAATTATTTTAAAAAAGTTAGAAATCAAGCAACATTTAAATAAGGTAAGTTTATACGTACCCTATTCAATAAAAATTAATAAATAATTAAAGTAAGAAAAATACAGGGCGTTTCGGGAGGACAGGAAAATATCTTGGGAACACGTTTAGAAGGTTAAAATAAGAGAAATTAACTTATATGATTTAATCCGATTTTTAACCGTCTCTGAAATAATCAGTTCTAAAGTTCATTTGTAACTATTTTTTACTTTAAAAGCAACATAACAAATACTAGTAAAACAGAAAAATTCCACTAGTTCCGGTTAGTTTTTGAAAATACCCCCACTAACTTTAATACAAGCTGCAGCATACTCCCCATGAGTGAATGTGTGAGGCATTACGTATGGAACCTTTTCTCTTTTCGAATCGAAACGCCCCAGAATCAATCAAACTGACAAACAAGCTTGCCAAAACTATCAGTCAATTAAATTAGGTATTGACAACCAATCAAATACCTATAAACTGGAGAAATAGAACAATTTCTAATTACTGCAAAACTTTACCAAAAAAAAACTTTAAAACCGATTATTTCAGAGACGGTTAGGAATCTGATTAAAACATATGGGTTAATTTTTCTTATTTTGGCCTTCTAAACATGTTTCCAAACACCCTGTATTAAACTAATTTTAAAAAAGTCGTTGTTTATTGTTAAACCCCTGACCATTGGTAAATCTAAAATTAACATACAATTATGGGATTCGATAGGCCGTTTGGAAAGTTTTACAATAGGCATTATTACAACATCCAAAAATAAATGTTATTTTGTATTTATTATATGAAATAATATTTATGATTAAAACAACGTGCTTTTGTTTTTAGAAATGTAATGAAGGTTAATATTTAATTTTTATAAAATAAATATTTAGAATAAAGGCGTCATTTAAATCCGAAAACACCAATCATAGGAAATGACGTCACGAGTAGTGCGTTCAATATCATAAATTCAAGATTGCTATTTGGCATAACTTTTAGAGCATACACCTACTTGAGGTAGCGTTGTCGCTTTGCATGCTAAAGGCTTTTGTAAAAGGGAAACCTGTATATAAGTGACGTCAAAGTTTAAATTAATATTTTTTATACCAAACGATTAGAAACATTTTTTAAAAACTGTCATTATGCCTATTTCGAATATTTCACGAGGTATTTGGAAAACATTCAAATTTTTAACACTGTTATTATATATATTATTTTGTTTTAAAGAAAATTTTAAAATACATCGTTATTTACATTGCCATCTTTTTGCTTCATATTAATGCTTTTATTAGATTTCGCATCTGACGTTTTGTTTCTCTATCACCTTTATCATTTTTTTTGGGAGTAGCGCATTGGATTTGTCTTAAATTTTTAAACCTTTTTTATTGTTTTCTGTTTTTTTAAGGTATTAGTGCCCTATTTAATTAACATATTGCGTTACTTTAAATTCGTGCATTGAAAACTGTAATTTATTTTAAAGTTAAAAATCTATAATGAATTTAAAAACACCATCAAATCTCCGTGTACGTGGCTGGAATATCGTTCTATTTTTTAAATTTTCATTGCTTTCCGTGTTAGATCGACTAAAAGATATAAGAAAAAAACATACTTTTATTTTTGGAAAACACCTGTATGTTTAATGCTAAAAATCAGGACTTTTATCTCTTTAATGGCAGTGACCAAATAAAATATTGATAAAAAAATGTTTTCTACGAAATTTTCGTGTGTAGATCTTTAAACAAAGTTTGTTTCCAAAAATGATGCTTGTTTTGCGGACTAAGCAATCGGTTCGAATTGTTTTAGAGATGTAACAAGTTCGGATTTTTTTAAATACCGGGGTCAATACCTTTGTGTCCTGAAATTTTACACTAACCCAACTTTTTTAAACATCTATAAAATATTTTTAGTAATACTCGTAAATACTTCAGAAAGAAACTGATAGCATTGAAAAAGTCCTTTAATTATATGTTGAATACGAGAACATAAGAAATATTTTAACCTTTAAGAAAAAACGACTAAAAATACCTTTAAAAAAACATTTATTTTATGGCTATCTTCAATGTCGTTAACACGAGCGTACTGAGGGTGGGGCGGTTCTCCCTGTCGGGGTCAAAGGGCCCTCAAACGGTGGTTCTTGTATAAAATAAGGTACATATTGGGGTTTGGGACCGTTTTTTGAGGTGTTTTTGTTTGGGTACCAAGATACAAAAAGGAGGGGGCCCTTTTTGCAAAGTATATCACGTTAAGTTAGAAGGGGGCCTAATATCGAGGAAGAAGACCTTTTTTTCCTGTAAAAAAATGTATAACTAAAAAAGAAAAAAGGGGGACCTGATTTTATAAAACGAGGTCTCATTTCTTTGGAGGTGAAAAGTTTTTGTGGTTTTCGAAATTTTTTTAAGACAAGAAAATATTAACTGAATAGGGGCTCCAACTTTGCTTACTGCCCCGGGCCTCGATAGCTCTCGGCACGCCACTGGTCTTAAATAAAATCGTAGTGAAACTTTTTCTATTGCCTTCATCGAAAAACAACAACTAGTGCAAAGATAACTAAAAGGACATAGTTATTAGTCGAGTCAATAAAGCTGTAAAACAGGCAATCGTCAAAAGTCCTCAATAACAGCTCCAATTTTGATTATTTTTTTATTATTATTTTTATTTTTCTATATTTTTTAAAATCAGAAACCTCCCAGACAAAGGAAATTATTATTTATATTGTTTAAACAATATACAAGGTGTTTTAGAAATATGGAATAAATTTTCTAGGGGTTATTCGGGGCAACAGTACAAAACGTATAAAATAAAGATATATAAAGAGTATAGAGACCCATGTCCGGGAAAGTGTCACTACGGCACTACGGCCCTAAGACGGGTTAAAATTTAGAAAAACCATGAATGGCCTAAATTGTATTTAATGCATTTAATTTTTGCCTTTTTACATAATATCATCACAACAAAATTAATAAATAAAAAAATTAATAAAATTATTAATTAAAAAAATATAATAAAAACAATAAAATAAAATTGCAAAAAAGGCAAAAATTTTTAATGTATTAAATCCATAGATAACTTACATTTAGATCCGCAGTGGCAAGAAGCATTTTTCGAATTTTTACGACCTCGCGCAGTGGGTGGACGAACATGCGCACTTAAAAGCCGTGGCACCCCGTACCCTTCGTCCGCAGTCTGACTGTAACGCTCATTAGCTACCGTACTTTGAACAGAAAACCAGGACGCCGTCAACAAATTCTTTCCTGTAATGCGGATAGTTTGTTTGGTGCCGAGTGCGTTTACCCTCAACTGGCTTGCGCACAAACCGGTTTTTTCGCCCATGAAATGTAACTTTTTTTCGCGCAGGTTATAACATTGGAAATCCATCGAGATCAGTGATTAAATCCAACTTAGGCAATTCATCATTTTAAATTTTAACGCATCTTAGGGCTGTAGAGTCGTAGTGACACTTTTCCGGACATGGGTTCCTATACTCAAATGTTTTAATACTGTTGCACTGAATAACTCCTAGAAGTTTAATCCCATAGTTCTAAAACACCATGTAAATATACATATGTGATTCACACAGGTTGTCCAAAAACTTTTCCAAAAACTTTATGAACTGATTTTTCATTTAAAAATAAGAAAAAAAAACTTTATATGAACATAAATGTCCTAATGGTCCTACTTTCAGAACTAAAGGATGTTAAAATTTAGGAAAAATAATCCTTTTATTATCATAACTTTTATACCACTTTATATATTTTTAAGAAATTTTAGAAAGGCCTCCCAAGCATCAAAAGACACTTTTTATCGTACAGGAAAAAAATATTTTTTGTCAGTGTCGTCCGTGAGGGATTTACTGCAAATATTTTTAAGGAAAAAGGGTTCCTTTAAAAAAATAATTTTACGAATTCTTTTAATTTTTAAAGAAATTTGATCTTTTGACATTCTTTTATTCGATTTATGGTTTTTGCATAAAATTGCTATTTATTTAGACATGTTAAGAGTACTTAGTTTGCTTCACTCAATTATTATATGAATTAAAAGTTCAAACATCAATGTATTCACCAATTATTCACGTGGGAAATTAATTTTAATTTAAATCATATATAAAAAAGGTGATATGAATTACTGTAAAGTTAGATATTAGTAATACTAAAGGACCAAGCCAAGAAATGTTTTGTATTTATTTACTTGAAAACCGTATACAGCGCATAAAAAATTAATAGGAGATTAATTTTTTAAAAGCTAAACAGAAATTGATTACAATTTTTTTATTTTTTTCAAAAAAATTTTTACCGTATATACATCACAGGCGTCACTGGTAAAAATAATTGTTTTTTCTATAGGTTAAAAAAATCTATTGATGCTTCGAAGACCACCGTAAAATTTCTTAAAAATATCTGAACTGGTATAAATGTTATGATTAAAAACGATTATTTTTTTAAAATTTAAACCCCTCCGGTTCCGAAGGTAAGACTTTTGGGACATATATTCAAATAAAGTTATTTTTTTGATGAAAAATCACCGCTTGAAGTTTGTCGGGAGAGTTTTTGCACACCCTTTATAATTAACATAATATTAAACAATGCACATAATTATTTCCCTCCCCTAAAAGGTTTCTGATTTTAAAAACAAAAGTTTTTTTAATCAAAATCATTATTAAAACATTGGAAAATCGAAATATCCTAAGTCCATTGCTTTAATTTAACTTTTTTGTCCTCGGTGTATTGTAATTTTAGTATAGAATTTTTATGCTTCCATTATTTTTGTACAAAAAAGTACCTAGTAATTATTGCTACGAGCAACCGTTTTTGAGACATTTCAGATTAAACATTTTATTTCATACCAAAGTTTGGTGTCTACAAAATCCTACCGCAAATTTTTGGGCCAAATACAACAATCTAATGCCATTTACCTTAGTCAAAAGGTTGCTGGTTTGCAAGATACAGGGTGTTAAATTTTCCATTCATTTATTTTTATTTGGACACCCTATATCTTTCAAAACATCATCTTTTCAATAAAAGCAAATTAGGTTAAATTATTGTATTTTGGGGTAAGAAAATTGTAGAAATTGTGTAGAAAGCATAGGGGAGTTTACTTGTTTACTTAGATGATAAATACAAAGTACCTAGCACAAAAAAGTTGGGATATTTTAGAGAAACTTAAGTAGTTTAGTTAGCTCCTTATAGTTTACACATAAAGCTGTTATTAGGCACTTTCATAAAAAGTCTTTACTGACTCGACGTTATTGTTTTAATTACACCTTTAATAAAATAGTAATTCTTCAATATTAATTATTAAAATAATAGATTGTAAACAAATTTAATTAAAAAAGAGAAAGGACCAATACTATTATTTATTTCACAGGGCAAAAACCCCTTTTCTATAATTAAATAAACCTGCCCAGTTAGGTCCAGTGTTCGCCAATCATATTTGAAAATGAAAGGACTATTTGTTCTCTAATAACTGACCATCGGTCAAACCAATAGGGATAAATTTGGCGTAACAATGTACGCTCTTTTCTTGTTGTGAATTATCATAAAGGGGTCAGTTATTTCGGTCCATTGGTCCACTTAGCTAAGTAGAAAGGGTGTATTCTGTATAGAGCTCTGTTGTAGACTTAGTGGCTGCATAAATATACTGGGTTGGATATAGTCTGATACTTTTTGATGATAGATATTAACATAGAATATCAATCCAAATTACTGTGATTTTCATTACTATACTTTTATTTAAAAATGTCACTGCATTTTTGTAAAAACATTCTTTTTTCTCTCTATACTATACCGAACATCATTGTCTCAATTGAGTTAATTACACAACGTTTCGAACAGTTTTCTCTATATTTATCAAGTTTAAATTATGCACTTAAACGCGGACAAAGAAGAACTTTTGAAACTTCGTCTAAATAATTTAAAAGACAATGGAAGTTGAAAATTATTTTAGTGTAACTCGTCTTTGGACTTTTTCTTGAAATAAAATTGAAAAATGTTAAAGCGACATTTTATTCTGTAACAAAATTACAAATAATGTGTTTTTTTAATAAATATTAATACTATTTCCCAAACGTCACATTTTGACTTATTCTGGATAAGTAATACATAGTGTACTTACGTGCATATAAACACAAATCCTACACTTTCACGCACAAAATAAATAAAACGCATAATTGTTTAATATTCTTTAATAACCAATAAAACATAATTCATCCATTCGAATCACAAATCCAAACCAAACTAAACCTATATTTTTAAACCACACTATTGCAAGTAAACAGCACCTTCGGTTCCGTATTGTATAAAATAATTTATTCTTTATCCGTAATGCATTATGCAAACCTTTTTCCTGTTCCTATCCTTGTTTAACCCTTTTAATGACGAGAAAATTTATATATGCGTGTCTCTCTTCACATGACATGCAGAGTAGACGGAAGGGTTAAGGGGTTGATTTTTGAATTAAAATGGGATGTATTGTTGGACGGTGGGTTGGTAGGTGAGTTTTTAAGACAGTCTATACAGGAAGTAAAAAGAAACTAGGTAACTTATTTAAAAAGTATTTTGGGGAGTGAGTAGTTCGTTAAATTTAAGCAGGTAATAAGTATGTTAGAAAGATAAAATACAGGTTTTAAGAAAACAAATTTTATTTTTGTTTTTAATTAATAACTGCATACCCTTAAAAATTAAATTAAAGCTTATTAATGACTTGAATGGTACAAAAGTAAAGAAATAATTATCAATAATAAAATTCGTTAATTTAATGTGATTACCCTAGGAGTATGCCCAAGTAGACTGGAGGTGCGTGATTCTAATCAAATTGGCTTTATTTATGTAAAAATTTGGCATGTGTCAAGTTTTGATATGACAATAATTGTTCTTATTATTTACTAGGTGTTTTTATTATCATTATTTACCAAGGGTAAAAAATATTAATTTTCGTTGGGGGAATGGAGTAAATAATAGCAATTTATCATTGTTTAAAAATAAGTTATATACCTGAAGGTTTTTTCTTTGTAAAATTATTTCTTAGTTGGTGCCATTCTAATGGGCAAAATCAAAAATTTAGTTGAAAAATTTCACATTCCTTAAATATTTTTTTCTATTACATAACGTGTCTACTATCTTTTTGGCAAAGGTGAGCGCATTATTATTTAAATAATAATAGGAAATGGTGACTTCTATACATAAAACAAATCTAGAATATTTTGAGAAATCAATTAATGAAATAATATACAGGGTTTTCTATTTAAAAAAAACAAAAATTGCAAATCGTTTTACATTTTTTGGCACTTGTATAATTGGTCGGACGTCAAAAAATTATGCTTAACCTAATTTAGTGTTTCATACAAAAATTAGCGCCCGAATTATAATTAATTTATTCAAGGAGTTATGAACGCAGTGTATACCGGGTGCTTACGAAATTATGTCTGCATGTCTGTTATTTTTACAGGGGTGGGGTGATAAACAATTCAAAAATTTGGTAAATTTTTGGTGAAATACGATGTAGATTTCTAATATTTTACCTTTTATGTGGCTCTCAGAGACAAGCGCCTGAGTCATTTATATTTCGCTTTCGGGAGTACCGAGTAGTGTTGCTGGTAATATGAATGGCTCTGGCGATTGCGTCTAAGGTTTGCTGCCCGCCGCGTTCCTCAAAACCGTACCTTAAGGTCTTAAGGTCTTTACTCCTAAAGAAAAAAACCAAAAAAATTGTTCTTGACTTTAATTCACGAAAGAATATAAAAAAACATTACCTTGATACCAACGGTGACATTTCGGAAATCCCGGTATTCGAATACACAAAACCTCTAATCAAATAGGTACTATTATTCAAAAGGGGTATTCACAATCCAGAATCCTAAATAGTAACCAGAAAAGTATTCAGTTAAATACCGAATATTAAACACACAGATGTATTCGAATACCAGCCAAATGTATTCTGATTAAGATTCAGAATACCGAATATTTAAATACTACCCAACTTTGTCGAAGACTTGGTAACTAAAAAGTTAACTCGCACCCGTTTTAAAATCACTGACCTGTCTTTTTATCTCAATTAATTTAACAGAATTTTAAATCACCCACAGAGTACTTCATGGGCAATACAAAAATTAAGATAACATTATATTCAAATTACTAAAAAATTACGAATGAGTGAGCCAAAAGAGCTCTGCATGACACTTCTGAAGAGCTCTTGACAGGAACTTCAAAAATCGCGATAAAAATTTTTGATTCAATCCAAGCTCTCAATAAAACAACCCCTTTTATAATAAAATCTTTGTTAAAGGTGTTCAGGTAATAAATTTAATAAACTAAAGGAGCTCTAGTGGATTATAGATTATTTTAAATTTGTATTTTGACCTTTAAATATTTAGGTAGTTTTGGAACAACTTTTGTTAAAATTAGGGGTAATTTTAATGTAACTGCACTTTAATACAAGGTATTTTGTATTTTAATAAAAATATTTTAACTTTTTAAGTAGGTGCGTGCCTTTTTATCATAAATAACCCACATTTAGATCCGCAGTGGCAAGAAGCCATTTTCGGATTTTTATGACCTCGCGCGTAAACAAATCGGGGGTGGACGAACATGCGCACTTAAAAGCAATGGCAGAATACAGCACCCTCGCACCGTGCCCTCCGTCCGCGGTCTGACCGTGACGGTAATTAGCTACCGTATTTCGAACGGATAACCCAGACAAGGGGCCATAAAAATAAAAAGGGCAAATGCTTTTGCTTATAAGTAAAAGGTATAGGTGATTTACTTCAAACGTATAAAAAGTCGAGCATTTGTCTACAAGTACTTACGAGTATTTACTTATAGAAAAATCACGAAAAGTGATGCTGCTATTCAGTCGCATCATATTTCTATAAGTAAATACTCGCACTTGTAAGCAAATGCTCAAATTTATTTATACGTTTGAAAAAATTACCTTTATCTTTAACTTATAAGCAAAAGCATTTGCCTTCTTTTATTCATATGGCCCAAGGCGTCCTAAATTTTTTCGGTAATGCGTATAGACTGTTTGGCGCCTGTGCGTCATACCTCGGGGATAAGTGGTATCTAAGCGTTCACGTTTTTTGCCCATGAAAAGTAACTTTTGATTCGCGCAGGTAATACCATTGGTAATCCATCGAGATCAGTGCTTTTTATTAAGTAAGTAGGCGCGAGGGAGGTCAAATATACCCCCTCACCGTAAACACCCAATAATCACTTTTTCTGTATTTTTAACTGCTAAATTTTATTTTTAGTTGGGAGCATTTTCTTTCAATTTATGATTAATTAAACTAAAAAGTTGCCCAGGAAAAATACTCGTAATAAAACATTTCATTGTAATTTTAATTAAAGCCAATGTCATTTTTTTAAAAATCTGAATATGGGACGGCAATGCGAGAAAGGCAAAAAAATGAATTATATTATTTATGAGTACACTTCATACTTTGCCTTTGGCAACATTAATTAATTAAAATAAATTATATAGGCATAAAAATGGGTATCGTAGTTAGGCTGTTAATATTTAAAAAAATTATAATCTTTAACATTCTATTTACTTCTAACAGAACTTTTATATTTTTCATAAAAACATAAAATGAAACCAAAAAAATTCAATTCTTGATAAATAATATTTAAATTATTTATATTACCAAATGAAGTGGAAGTTTATTCTGAATCTGTTCCTTCTTGTTGTCTTGGAGCAAGGCAAATTGTTTTAATATGATCTTTGCACATTGGCCGTTTTTACTTCACATCAAAATTTGATGTATTTTACTCTTTTGTCGGGAATACATAATACATCTGTTCTAACTCCCTGAACTTCCCGCAACTTGATATACTTATCACTTGAAACTGTAACGTTAGAAGGCGCGTGGGGGTCAAATTGACTCAGCCGCAAGAAACGTTCAATTGCAAAAAGTCTCAAAGTTATTACAAAATTGACAAAGGGTCAATTTGTCCCCCACGCGCCTCCTTAAGGGTTAAGGACGCGAAACCAAATTGTTTCTCTTTTATTAAAATGGCATCTTCTCCAATTTTGTTTGTTATATTACAAAAAGAAAAACCAAAAATTTGGACTTTTTTTTGTATTGGACTATGTATGTTACATAAAGGGTGGAGAATCCATCGGCTCGTAAAGAAAACAAATAGACTCTCCATGTACTTCGACCAGACCGAAAGGTATGTTGATCTTTTGTACCCCTTATCTGCCAAGTTATTTTTATACAGGATAGGTAGATAAATGCTGCATTAGGTAGGCTTTGACACTACTGCCTGTGCTATGCAGGCACGGTACAACCTTTACTATGCAGGCATTAGCTCTAACCAGTGAGCAGTAACACAGCAATTTTATCTAGGCCTTTTGTCCAATGCATCAAGCTATTTATAACACTTGCTACACGGACAGTGGCCCGTGTATTGGACTAGAATAGCTTTCTAAATAAACTTGACATACACATACACTTAGCAGAACTTACATATTTAGAAAAATAAAGGCGTTTAAAAATAAAAATAACTTTAAAATATGTAATTTTATTTATTTATATAAAAAATTATTATTATTTTTTAAATCGAAAATGGTAAAAATTTAGGTTTGTACATTGGTGTAACATAATTTATTATTTTATGTTTTATAGGACAATTTAAAATAAACTTTTTAAATTTACTGTTACCAAAAAAGGATGTACAGGGTGGGCAAAATTGGGCGCTTTTATTGACTACCTTATTTATTACTGGAGTTATTTAAAAACCGATGTAGGTGTTATGGGCTTGATTTTGAAGAAACCCAAAATGGCATAGTCAGAATTTTATTAAAATTATTTATATAAGAGATACGAGGGGAAATTGAAAAATTGTCGTTTTTGATTTTACCCTATATATCCTTTAATATAGGAAATAGGAAAAACCATGAAATTAATTTTTGCAGAACATTTTACGTAAAATCTAACGGAAAGTATTTTATTTATTATACAGGGTTGCGTTAAAAGTTACGATACCAACTTTATGTTTTTCTTATGAAGCACCCTGTATATTTTTATATATCCCTTGTCAGTCCAATTACAAATATATATAACATAATATCATTATCTCCTATAGTTTTTTACATATTTGAAAATGAATATTTGTTTTTGAGCGTACCCCGTATAAACAACTTGTTTTACAATGATGTTTAAAATTATTTTATTAATGGGATAATTAAGATATTTTTATGATTATAACCAACATTAATATACTTTTTAAGTATAAACACAGTAAAGAAAAATTTGTGGTTATATGTGCATAAAAAACAGAATACTTTCTGTAGATTCTACGTAAAAAGTTCTACAAAAGTTGTCCTTATGGTTTTTTCTATATTTTATATCAAAGAATATATAGGGTGAAATCAAAAACGGTAATTTTTCAATTTCCCCTCGTATCTCTTAGATAAATAATTTTATTAAAATTCTAACGACGTCATTTTTAGTTCTTTCAAAATCGAGCCCATAACACGTACACCGGGTTTTTTAATAACTCTAGTAATAACTGAGATAACCCATAAAAACGCCCAATTTTGCTCACCCTGTACAATGCAATATTCAACAAATCTAAATTTTCTTCATTATCGATGAAAATAATAATAACAATATAAAAAATTATTCTAATCGTCGTTTCTTTAAAAAATTTCCGATATTATCAAAAATACAGATAGTTTACTCTTAAGCAAAATTTCATTTTTGGCCAGACCTCGTAGATGAGTGATACAATTTAATATCTGATGGTTGCCTTTTAGTTTTTGGATCATGCAAAACTTAAAAAAACAAATTTCCTAAATTTTAAATCCAAAATTTATCACATTTTGTTATTAGCATTTTTTCGATTGTTTTTGTTGTATTGTCTTAAAAAGTTGGCAGACTCATCAACGAAACGTTTATCGTTTTATTTTAATGGATTTTTTTTTAAGTTTTTAAGATAGATAGAAGAAGATAACTAGAAAGTACAAAGCGTGTTTTTTTTTTAAGTAAGCCCTAAATCTTTTATAATTTAGCTAATAATATTATCTGACATGTATCTGGTTGTTCGATTGTTGTTATTGTTTACTGTGGAAATATTAACAATATTCCTAGAATTATATTATATCATAGTTTATATTATTTATTTAAATTATTAAAAACAGTAGAAAAAGAAACAACCAGATGTTTTTGTCGTAAAAACATCTGGTTTGTAACGAATTTTCAGTTTATATTTCTCAACTGGTTTTATTTTTGTTTCCTATTTTTATGGAGAGTGTAACACAATACTATCATACTCTTTTATGCAAAAATCGTAAAGTAGGTTTTCCGGTTTATTATAAAAGTGACTAAATAACGGGAGGTTCGACCTACATATATAATAATATACCCTTTACTTCAAGCCCTTTACTTTTTAAAATTATGCCATCTACCTACTTTTCTGTCGAAGGGAATCTAGGACACTGATTAGCACTTTTTTAAAGTTTGACATGGCACGAGGACCTAAATTTATTATTCTATTTAAAGTAGATAGAAAAGATAGGCTACCTTTTTTTTGCTAAATATGTCCTCCCTCCAAAAACAAATACCAAAAGATTAGTATATACAGGGTGGTCGAAGTGTCCTAGAAAGGCCAATATTTCTGTTGTTTAACGAAACAAAACAAAAAATTTAAAACTTGTAGGGTTTTCAAACGTCTTAAAAATACTTTGGTGTATGCAGAGATTGTAAAATAACCAAAGAAGTTAGAACTTTTTGTTTTAAAAATCAAATTCATTGGAACATTTTACATATAGTCAGCTACTTTATTTTGACGCTCGTTGCGATATTGCCACGTTTCTTAAAATTTACTAAAATTCTCGTAAAAAATATGATACCAAAAAATTGGTCAAAAACGGAGAAACATTATTTATTAATAATACTTATTTAAGTGTTTTAAAAGCTAAGGATAGCAGAAGAAATTCCTGAAAAAAATTACTTTAACTTAGTTTATTTAATATACCTGTATTTTTTTTCATTTTTGAATTCTAGGAATAAAATATGGTAAGTTTCTTTAGGGATTCCTACCCTAAAAATATAAGATGTTTTATATTTTTATATCTTTTTAAAATTTATTCATTCCCCTTTAAAAATGATACATGGACTACGGCTACGGATTTTTCCAGAAATACAGCATTTATGGACTCCCAAAAGTTGACAGCAAGGCGATTAAAAATATTATAAAAATGATTATTTTTCTTAATAGAAAATAGACCAATCAGAAACCACCATTTTTCGGATAAATTTTGTTTAAATAAGTGAATAAACCACATGTGATGTTCATCCGCAAATAAATTTCTGTCATCCAAACTAGTTCTTAAAATTGAAAGAAAATGTCAAACTTTATTATTAATTAAATTCTGTGTTGTTGGCTTTAATATAAGTTTTTAAGGAAATAATCTAGCCGTATACCACTCGACCTACAATTTTAAATCGATTAAACTACCCAAATATTTTTGTAAGATTGGTTTGGCAAATAGTTTTATGAACAATAATTTAAAAAAAACCTTGATCGCTTCGCGGTCTCGAGTTTTTGATTAAAGTTTTTATTAAATTATTGTATATTCAACTATGTTCCAAAAAATCTTACTCAAAATATTGTTGGGTAGTTTAATCGACTAAATTATAGGTCTTGTGATATAATATATGACTATTTCACTAGAGTGTTTTATACTGGCATAATATTATACCAACCTCCTGTTTTCTACTGGCAAAAATTCTACCTGCTCCTACCTTGATAAAACCAACATGATGGTATTTCAGGGGCAAAACTTAGGTTAAGGAGAATTTTTTTAGGTAAAATATTTCTCTTGTTTTATTCAAGTTTGTTGCTTGTTGGTAATTTCGTTTATGACATTTATTTAATACCATTCGCTTTCGGCTCGTGTTATTATCAAAAATGTCATTTACGAAATTGCCAAGCAACAGATTTTCATACAATTGAAATATTTTACGGGTAAAACTTTCTCTCCTATGATATTATACATATACGAAAATTTGTTATTACCAAATCCATTTTAAAATCAATGATTCAAAATTCTTAAAAAGTTGATGAAGAGCATTATTTAAAATTTGGAAAATAGGCCTTTTTGCACAAAAATTTACTTCTTTAAAAGCAGCGATATTTCATGTTTTTTTTAAACGGTTTTATTGCTTTTTTAGTAAACCAGACGTTAAAACTGATCATTTAGGACCTACTAGACAAAAATTGCTGATAATATATTTAAACAATTAAAACAGAACAAATTCTTTTTGAAAAGACCATTGTAAAAAAATCAATAATTTATTTATTATCTTGCATAAAAGTGTTTTTGTGCTGCGTTTATGGGCGTAGCTAGGATTTTGTTAAGGGGGGCGGTAAAGAGAAACTAATAATATACCCGGTGTTTCTCAAAGGTGGTACCCCCTTATAATTTTTTAACCTTTTAAGATTTAAAAAAATGGATTTGTTAATGTTTTACATTACATGAAATGTGCATTGGTCGATCGGTTTACTTGTTTTCTATTACTTCCGGTTTAACCGGAAAAATATAATTAGTATCCTTTTATTTCTTAGGACTTCTCTAGGCGGGGTAAAAGTTTGCCAAATCCTATTTAGGGTTATAACTTTATAACCTTTTTTTAGTAAAGTAGGGAAAGAATGGAGGGTGACTCGTAGCATATTCTGAAAGAGCATTTTACTCCAAACAGTTTAGTACCACAGAAGCGGTACTTGAATAAAGGTTTTTGTTCTAAAAAGCATTTATTCAAATAATTCTATTCCTTAACTAAATGGTAATACCGATTTACGACATTAGTAATTTATAAAGTGGTATTTAAAAAAGTCATAATACCACCTATGTGGTACTAAATTGTTTGGAATCAAATATTCTTTTAGTATATGCTACCTCGTTAAATATATATTTTTATTGTATTTATCCTTGCGAAGTTCCTAAATCCACGTAGAAATTCAAAATCTGCAAAAAAAAATATACTTTTACCCAGGGTACCTGGCTACGCACATGGCTACATTTCTCGAGTTCGCCTATTTTTTAAATTTGTTTTTCTACTGCTCTATGAGACTTTCGATAAATAAAGATTTTTTTTTATTTTTGAATTTTTTAGCCTCGGATAATTAGGC